>VWZD01011333.1:15048-44065 GCA_013396695.1 Sakesphorus luctuosus | reverse complement strand
TTAATTAAACTAAAGTTTTCAATAAGAAAAGAAATTAAACAAAATGGCTGTATGATATGGTAGGTCAACATAGCAATAGTTAGGAAAATGCAGGGCAAGATCCAGCCATTTCCTTATAAACAGCTCTTTGGTGATTGGTCTTTTATTCAGTTTTAAATAAGTTAAGTTGTTGGTACTCAGTTGATGATGGTCACCCTGAAAATTATGAGAATAAGTTTTGTATCACTATATCTAGCTGTTGAAGAGTTGCATCAGTTTTGCTTTCAGATCTGACCCCTGCTGCCCAGAGTCTTTTAAACATTAGGTTACTACAATGCATAATTTATCACTACAGATTAAAGTTAGTCATGCATACAAGACAAAAGACCAAGCAGGGTGCTTGTCTAAGGAGATCTATGCTGAATATTCATACTTAGTAGTCGTTGTCTCTCTAGTCCTAAATCAGAGACCTGTTTATCTACCTGATTATCCTACCAGGATACATACTGCCAGCAGGATAAGCCTCATAAATACTCCTGGTTCCCTATGACTTCATTTCATTCAGGAACAGTTCAGGAACACAAGCCAAAGCCATTAGTGTATAAGGATTTTTCTGAGACAGAGTGCTATTTTTTAGAAGACAACTGTTAGCAAAAATACTGGAGTTTGTTTATGTCATTCACTGGCTGGCTAACCTGAGTTGATTTGTTCATGTTGAATGTTTGTTTTTCTAAGCCTGCTGGATGTAGAATACCATTGAAAGATTAAGTAGAAGAGCCTAGAGCTTTATGTACAGCTTTTTTTCTTCATGACGTAAATCTAACTAAATACAGAACAAAACCTGGAATGAATAGTCGGAGCACCATTTGGCTTTGTCATCTTCCTGCAGTCTATGCTTTTTTCTTTACTTACTCTCATATAAATTCTCACCAAGCTTGATATGCTTAGCTAAAAGAAAGAAAAAATCTCCCCATAAATCACATGGAAAAATGTTCAGATGCTAGTCTAAATGCTGGGCTGTGATTTCCCCTACGTGTAAATGTTTTTCCTCAAAAACACTGCTAGAAAACTTTTTCCTACAACAAATAGGAATCTTCTATCTCACTATAACAACTACAGGAATGATAATTATCCACTTAATGGGCTGCACATCTTGGGCTTCCCAGGCAACTTTCCGTTGTTGGCCATTCTCTCATAATAAGGTACTCTGAGTAAACAGTGTTACTCCTCTTCCCTCCAGGGACCTTTTTGTCCTCTGTGATTAGTTTTTATGTGATATCTCTTCCATTTTAGTTAATGTTATCTTATTGTGCAGAGAGCTTTTTGTGTTCCTGTTACTTTCCAGGACCTTCCCTAAACAATTAATAAGGTAGGGCATCATTTTTCATTCTCTAACATAACAGTTTTTTACCAAATAAATGTGAACGTAGTGAGACTCTATAATCAAGGAAAAGAGAAACTGTACTGGGAAGACTTCAGTGTAATTTCTAAAGTGCCTAATCATAACCCATAGAAAAATTATGTCCTTCATCCCTACAAAACCAAAGGGCAAAAGAATACCACACAGCTGACAACAGTTAAAAAAAGTACCTTGCAAAAAATGGCAACTGCAGTCATTGAAGTACATTACTAAAAGTGACAGATTTTGGATCTGCTCTTTTTTCAAGTCCCCTGTGAGTCACACTACCATCATTTCTTCATCTGTATGAGACAAACTCTGTCTCTTCTGTGAATTATGTCAGCAATCTTCCATCAGACACATGCAATATTGCTAGGTGACACCTTGCAGCAGGTGTTCACTTCTTCCATATGGTGCTTCACACATTTACTTGAACTATCATATCTGAAGCATATTGAATTTGTTCAGCTTACAGAAGTTATCAAGCTAGATGGATGACTTTCTTTTAAGTATGCACATTCATCTTGGCTTGACAAGTGTCCATTTGACACTGAGTGGAAATTCTTTACCTCAGAAGGCTCTAGAATACCATATTACCTGTCAGCATAATCTTTGTGCTGCCAAAACTTTGCAAGAAATGTTTTCAGATTTCCACTGGCAAATTACTTTTAGGTTGAAATGTCAAAGTATAAAGTGCCTGTTCTGAATCAGATACGTGAGCACATTTTATAAACAATAGATAAGTCCATACCTCCTTTTAGGATTTAATTTCATAATTGAGAGTCTTAGGACTGTGTTACTAGCTTCTTCATTCAATACTATAGCAATGCTATTTTAAATGGCCTTTACTGGAAAGCTGAATTTTGATTTTTTTTTCTTTCTAGAACGCATTGCGTTGACAGGCAATGTAATTATTCTCTATTCACTTGTCCAGTACAATGCTACCTACAACAATGAATCTTTTAAATGCTCCTGTATTTACTGAAGGAGTCCAGTAACTATGTGTCTGTAAAATTTGGTATCCTGATTTAACTGAGGCTGCAAATTCTTAGACTGTTTAGTAAGACTACTTAGAGACTTAGAAAAAAACATGGAAGGATGGCAGCTCCTGTGAAGTGAGTTTCAAAATCAGGGCACACCATCATTTGTAATCTGACAAATATACTCTGTGAAAGCAAGAATTTTTTTGTTTTGTTTTGTATTGTTTGGGTTGGTTTTTAAGCTCATTATAGTATGAGAGCACAAATAAATAAAAAAAAGTCTTTGTCAATTTTGTTAGGATGATGCATGTGAAAAGGCTAGTAAATAGGCAGTAGTAAAGGTGTCAATCCCCCATTTATATAGTGCTTAAGATCCTCTACCTTTTTTTCTATCATTTTTCTACAGTGAACAGATTCTTGGCAGTAGCACCAAAATTAATGAGGCAAACTTGTCACTTCTACAGGACCTCTTCCAAAATTATGTTTTTCTAGAACAGATTTAGCTCTAAGAAGGTGGTGCTGTTTGGTAGTTACTGCTGTGTTTTTACTTGTGTAGCACGGATATCACAAAATAAAGTGAAAATATCCACAGAAAATAACATTTTGTTTGTCAAAACTGAAATGGGAGAAGGGAGGATTCAGCCTTTTAATTCATGAAAATCTAAGGGTCATAATCTGTGTAACTGATTTGGTTTAGGGCAATTGCTCATAAAGCATTTCAGCTCTAGAGGCACTGGCTAGTGCCAGGTAAGTGGAGGCCTTATGAAAAGATATGCCTTCTTGCATGTGCTTTGTTTTCAATAGAAATTAGGTCCATAAACAAGGCAATCCTGCAGTCACTGGATTTTTCACCCAAAGGCACTGCTATGCAAAGAATTAGTGTGCAATTTTTTCAGGCCTTTTGGCCTGCCTGAAGAGACTGACCCTTGTGTGAATGGCTGCAGGCATTTTCCTACCTGCCTTGTCCCACTAGTGAAGGTAAAAGGAGTCCATAAAAAATGTTTGAAGACCCCATACACATTCCATTTGTTTGTTCTTATCCTAGTAAACTGTCTAGAATATGGTAATGTTTATGTAGGGCTAGATCAAAATTCCATGCAACTCAGTTTCCTGTCCCTCATGTTGAACAGGTACACTTCATCATAATGCCATTCAGCCACACTATATCATTGAGATCTTTCTGCAAGAACTTTCTCTCTCTTTTAGATTAACTCCAAATATTTCACTATTTTTATCAGCTATGTGTGACTGTTCATCCCTTTACTGACCACTTGTGGATCTGTTTATCTTAGTGCAGAACCTTTTCAAAGAATCACAGAGTGTGTGAGGTTGAAAAGATTGCTCTGAGTCTTCTCTTTTCCAGACTGAATGGTCTCATCTCTCTCAGCTTTTCCTTGTGGGATATTCCAATCTCTTAATCTTCTATGTGTTCCTTCCCTGGACTATCTCCAGTACATCCAAGACCCTCTTGTACAAGGCCCAAGACTGAACACAGCACTCCAGGTGTGGATTCTACAGTGCCGAGTAGAGGGAAAGGATCACCTCCCTTGACTTGTTCACAACACTCCTCCTGATGCAGCCCAGGACACCTTTACATGGCAAGGGTTCACTGCTGACCCGTGTTCAACCTGTGTCCACTAGGATCTTGGGATCCTATTCTGCCAAGCTGCTTTCTATCTGTCCTTTCCCAGAGGCAGAACTTTGCACTGCTTCATGTTGAACTTAATGAGTTTCCTGTTGACTTACATTTCCAGCCTGTTGATATCCATCTGGATGGCAGCATGGCCCTCTGGCATATAAGCTACTAATCTTTTGAGGGTATGTTTGCCCATCAGCCAGATCATTAATGAAGATGTTAAGCAGGACTGGATCTAGTATAGACCCCTGGGGTACAGTGCAAGTCACTTGCCTCCAACCAGACTTTGTACAGCTGATCATGACCCTCTTAGCCTGGCCATGTTTCAATCCATTTCACTGTTTGCTCATCCAACATGTACATGAACACTCTTTCTGTGTACATCAACATTCTTTCTGTGGATCTATGGGAGACAGTGTGAAAGGCCTTACTGCAGTCCTGGTGGACAATGCCCTCTGCTCTCTTCTTGAGTATCAGGCTAGTCTACCACTGTAGAAGACGATCCAGTTGGTCAAGCATGACTTCCCCATAGTGGAGCCATGCTGACTACTTTTGATGGGTTTTTTTGCTGTTCATGCATCCAAAAATGGTTTCCAGGATTAGATGTTCTATCACTTTCCCGGGAACTCTGGTGAGGCTGAGTAACCTGTAGTTCCCTGGGTTTTCCTTCTTCCATTATCTTTCCTCCAGTAGTCAAGTGCTTCTCCCAGTTACCATAATTAATCAAAGATTATTGAGTGGCCTCTCAGTAACATCTGACAGATTCTTTAGCACTTGCAGTGCATTCCATCAGGGCCCATGGACATAATGTGTGCCCAATTTGCTTAAGTGTTCCCTAACCTATTTAGCTTCCACTGGGGGCACATCATCTTTCCTCCAGACTTTCTCCCTGATCTCTGAGACTGCATATTCCTGATAATCAGTCTTGCTAGTAAAGACTGAGGCAAAGAAGGCATTTCAGCACATTCCTTCTTTTTCACTTTCTGTGTAACCATGTCCCTAGTCTCACGGAGCAATGGGGGCACATTTTCCCTATTTCCTCCTTTTGTTGCCTATGTACTTACAAAAGCCATTATTCTAGTGTTTGCCATGCCTGGCAACATTCAACTCCATTTAAGCTTTAGCTTTCCTAATTTTATCCCTGGATCCCTTCTGTATTCCTCCCAGGTTCCCTGTCCTTTCTTCCATCCTCTGTAGGCTTCCTTTTTGTGTTAGAGTTTGTCTAGGGAGTTTCTTGTTCATCCATGCAGGCCTCCTAGCTTTTTTAACTGACATTTTATTCTCTGGCATGGAACTCTCTTGAGCTTGTAGGAGGCAATCCTTGAATATTAACCAGCTTTCTTGGGCTCCCCTTCCCTCCAGGGCCTTATCACATGGGCATCTTCCAATCAGATCTTTGAAGAGGTCAAAACCTTCTCTCCTGAAGTCCAGTGTTGTGAGCTTGCTTTTTATCCTACTTCCTGGCACCAGGATCCTGAACACCACAACTTCATGATTACACAGCCAAATCACCTTTGATCTTCGCTTCCAAAACAAACCTCTCATTTTTGCTGAATACAAAGTCCAACACAACACTTCTCATTGGTTCTTCAATCACTTGGAGGTGGAATTTGTCATCAATGCACTCCAAGAACCTCCTGGATTCCTAACGTTCTGCTGTGTTCACTCTCCAACTCATATCCCAGGACCAGGGTTTGTGAATGTAATGCAGCTCATGCCTGTTTCTTTCATCCACTGGTTCTTTCTGGCCATATGGCCTCTAGCAGGCACCCATTATAATGTCACCCTTGCCTGTTCTGTTTTTAATCCTAACCCATAATCTCTGTGTTGACTCCTTGTCCATTCTCAGGAAGAGATCCATACAGTCCAGCTGCTTTATCACATTAAGGACAATGATCCCTCCTAATCTTCCCTTACTGTCCTTCCTATAGAGCCTGTATTACTCCATTGAAACACTTCACTCATGGGAGCCATCCACCACACCTCCGTGACTCCAACATCATAGCTCTGCAACTGCACGCAGATCTCTAACTCACCATGTTTATTCCCCATACTAAGTGCATCAGTACACAGGGAGAATCAGTTCTCAGCAAATTATTGACTTGATCTATTACTACTGTTCTCCTCACAGCTTTTCCTCTCAGTGGAAAGATTGAGGAGACCAGCTTGGTCCCCATGGCCTTGAAAACTGTCCACAGAGCTTTGTAGTCACTTTTGATACTTTTATGACTTTTTATGACTTTTTTGGGGGTCATGACTTCCATTTTTCCACATTTCTCTCTGTGGGGAACTCACTTGTCTTTTTTTGTTGGCTATGGCATTCTTTGTAAAAGTAACTTATTTTTAAAAACTAAATTGTCTTCCCTTGATGTTAGAGCCAAGGTAAACAGCAGATTATGCACTATAAAGAGCTTTTTTAATCTTAAATTAATGTTTCTTAAAAATACTTGACAATTTCTTGCTATAAATTTTAGCATTTTGTTGTAAAGCCATTTCTACCAACATTTCAATTTTATGCAGTTCATTATTGTAAATACAAGGAGAAATCATCAGTGTGACAACCTACCAAAATCCTTCCATGTAAACCAATGAAAAATGTTAATTAGTCTTGCAAAGACTTTAATTTCCTTTTATAGCATTATAATTTACAAGTTTCACAACGTAGTGCTTTATACTTCCAACTTACGCTTCTGTGGCATTTTAAAGTATGTTGGGATGAGGAAACTGCCTATAAAAATCTTTTCTCATGCGCATTGTTATGCTTCTACTTTTAAGTTGTCAAAGTTCTTTTCCATTTTCCCCAGTAAGACACAGATTTTTCTTTCAGATTCCACTTGTAAAATTTTCTAATGCCAAAGATGTTTTTGATTTCTGATTTTTCATATTTTGTAGATTTTAGAAACATAGTAGATGTAGCACTGTAGATTTTAGTGGGTTAATATTTAGCAGCTTATAGTATAAGGTTCTTCTATCTCTACCCCTGCTCTAGAACAGGCCGCTAAGATCTGCCAGCTATTTATTCTCTTTCTCAAGATACAAGATTGGAGGGTATCAGAGGGAACATAAACATAGAGTGGAGTGACCCAAAGCCCTGGAGAACGTCCAAAAGACCTTTACGTGCTGAAGAAGAGGAGGTGGATGAAGACAGAGGGTTCCAACGACCCCAGCCTCAATTCAGCAGGGGGTGGGAACTGAGAGGGGACAGAGGTGGAACTGGACATGTGGACAATAGTGATTGGATAGATTATATTATAAAAGCTATGGAAATCAAAGCTTGCACTAGCACGTGGCTATGTATTCCTGGATGAGCAGGGTTGCTCATTAAAGTAACTACCCCTTATCTCTGACAAAACTTGGCTCGGAGTCTTTTTTACAGACTTTTACAGTAACACTTGAATTTAATCACAAATTTTTCATTGAGTTCTTTTAAAGTCATTCTGAATTTGTGGTTGGTATTAATGATCATCTATGGAAACAATCATTATCTGTGTACCGTACTGGTCTTTTCTTTTTTGACCATGCCTTTTGTTTTGCTTCTTCCTCATTTTGCTCATTCCTCTTTTAATATTAGACAATTGCTACATGATATTTTGTCTTGTGTGTTTTGTTGTGTTTTTTTTTCTTCTGTAAGGATTAGAATTTTCTTGTTTTATTGTCACTATTATAGCACTTCCATTTGACACTTTTATCTACAATAATGCTATCAACAATTCTCAAAATGTAACTAAAGACTGTACCAGATCTTGAGGTCTCTAACTGGCTGGTTCAAGAAATATTCATTGATGCTATCACAAATGTTATAATTGCACCATGTTGCATTATGACATTGATTGAGTCCATGTAAATTCATCAAAACAACCTGATTTGTACACTTTTAGATTTTCAAATGTTTCTTATATTCTTATTTTTCACACTCATTGGTACCATGTTAGATAACATATAGTAAAACATCAATATTGCATTCAACCCTTTTCAACACAGAACTTTATTTTTTGGTGACATTTTGTAATTTCATAACACATTACACATCTGACTTAAATCTTTGATAACATAAAGCACCATGTCTCTTCTGGCATGATAATCCCTGGCATGGTAAATCACAAATAATGTTTACTTTCCTATTTACAAAGTTTCACTTATTATCTTGCTTTCATCAAATTCTGGACAAATCTGTATTTTCTCCATTTTGATCCAGAGATTTTAATGTACATTTGTTTTTCTTCTCCCTTCCTACCTTCATGACCTCTCCATGGAAATTATGGGCAGACAACGAGGATGGGAGTCAGGTTGTTTTCAGATTGCTACATGTTCTGTCTTCCTCTGCAAAGAGTCCAAGCTTCACAGGTGAGATTTTGCAGGCCTCAGGAAGAAAGCTGATATGGTCCTGAGAAAATCCTCTCCAACACTGTGCTGCAGTTTCCATCATGGGAAAAAATATTGCTGCCCTAGTAATATCATAGCAGTACAAGGAAACAGTAAGGGAGAGAAGACAAACAAAGGTAGAAATTTCTATCAACTACTGCCAAAAAAATTTAGCATTATTATAATAACTGATACTGTGGTGAAAGATTTCAATGGAAATAGTCAGTTGTGGAAACACGGTAGCAGAAACTTTGGATCATTGTCATCCTCTATCACTCTTCAGCATATGTGGCAAAATCTAATCCATTCCTTCAATTTGTCAAGCTTGCCCTTCTGTATGCGCATATTTTCCTCTGTTACTAGTTACAAAAATAAGCCTATTCATATTTCTTCTGCAAAGCTGTTTTTTTTGGTTTTGTTTGATTTCTTTGTATTATTATTATTCATACAGTGTTTGTAATAGGAGGGTGCAAATAAAGGAAAATAATCAATATCATGTATTGTCTCTTGTATGCACAAATTTGTCTGCAACTAATCAGAATTGATGAGCTGGTTTAAAAAAAAAGTGAGGGAAAAATATTACAATGACAGCAGAAAAGAATAAACTTCTTAGTAACAGCTCCCACACATAGCTGAACATATAAAAGCCCATTCCTGGATATCTGTCAGAGGGAAAAGGGGATATATTGAAGCAACATAACAAGGAGAAGCTCTTTTGTAACTGGTCGATTGCAGTGATTACAATCTTGTGATAATTAGATGTGTAATGCTCAATGTTTTTTATGTTGACATGACAGAGACAACTTTATTTGTACTTTGTAGAGGGAATACTAAGCCTAGGTGTGAGTTCAACCCTGAACTTCCTCTTCCATGTGTAGTGTGCATATGGCACAGTCTGCATTGTAATTGGTAACTGGGAAATGATTCCCTACTCTGAGAAAAGATAGGAAAAGAGAAGAATATATGCAAAATACTAAAAAAGTAAGTGCATGGATGTAGTTCCCCTGTTACCATAAAGTCACAGCAGTGCAAACAATAACATATCTTAATATGATAGTAAAGTTGAGATCAATGCAAAACCATAAAGAAATCAGGAAAACAGGTGGACTGAAAGAAGTGAAGTTTAGATACCTGTAACCATGTGACCTCGAGATCTAAAGGTAGAATTGTAAAAGGTATTTAGTAATATTAATTTTATTTAAAGAGTAGGGAATCAGATAATAATTTCTGTAATAGAAATTTGAGCAGACGATGATTTGTTGTGTTCATGCTTTTGTTGTAAAAATCTGAGTATATTCACATGAAGTATTATATATATAAACAGAGAAGTGATTAGTCATTTTGGAAACCAATCTGAAGAGCAATTTTCTTTACATGAGATGCAAAGATGGATATATTCAAAACAACTGACTGTGGGTATTTTTTAAGTTACACCAATTTTAAGTTATATCAGTTTTTAAAATTTGAAGACTAGAGCCAATCTAGTCCAAATGAATCTCNATTGTAATTGGTAACTGGGAAATGATTCCCTACTCTGAGAAAAGATAGGAAAAGAGAAGAATATATGCAAAATACTAAAAAAGTAAGTGCATGGATGTAGTTCCCCTGTTACCATAAAGTCACAGCAGTGCAAACAATAACATATCTTAATATGATAGTAAAGTTGAGATCAATGCAAAACCATAAAGAAATCAGGAAAACAGGTGGACTGAAAGAAGTGAAGTTTAGATACCTGTAACCATGTGACCTCGAGATCTAAAGGTAGAATTGTAAAAGGTATTTAGTAATACTAATTTTATTTAAAGAGTAGGGAATCAGATAATAATTTNAAATTAAAAAAAAAAAAAGAAGCCAGAGAAAGAAGCTATCCAATTTGGGATGATCTGCTCTACATGAGTAGTCAAGTGGGTGGGTGAAAACTGGCTGGATTGTCAGGATCTAAGTGGTTAATATTTCATATTCTACCTGGCTATCCTACCATTCCAATATAGATCTTCAAGGATATATCCTGGGACCTGTTCTGTGCAATATCTCTATTTTAAACAAACAAACAAACAAACAAACAAAACCCCCCCCCAAAAAAAAAAAAAAAACCACGACAACAAAAACCCCCAACCAAACAAAAAACTCAAACCCAAAAACTAGAAGAGATGGAGTGCACCCTCATCAGGTTTCTAAATTATGTCAGACTAAGGGTGCAGCTGATAATTCCAAGAGCAGGTCTGAAGCAGACAGGTTGGGGGAATAAGGTGTAGGGGAACTGAACTTCATGAAAAAGAGTTATTGCCCCACAAGAGGTCTGTGACATTAACTTCCACACAACATTTTTTCTTTCTTTTGCCTGGAAATTGCTTCTATGAGGACAAGATTCCCAGAAGCTGGGGTAAGGTAGGCTAGCTTGTAATTCCCCAGATCTTTGCTCTCGTATTTGTTGAAGACAGATGCTATATTTGTTCTTTTGTGCAAATAAGGGACCCTTATTCATTGCTACAATTCTCCCCAAAATATTGGAGAATGGTTTTGAACTGCCATAATCTAAATCCCCATTTTATAAGCACATTAAAAGAAGAGTTTAAAATTAACACTAAATAATTGTAAGAACTCGGAATATAATATTGTGAATCCCTTAAGTTTGCTTTAGCAGTCTTGGCTGCATTGCGCAGATCTATGGTTCATAGTATCTACAATGTTTTAAAACAGTTACGTGGGGATGAAAAGGAAGAACCTTATAGTTGATTCACATACACACTTTTCCACAAATGTAGCTTAAAGTAGAGCCTGGCAATTTTGGAGATCAAAGTAAATGTGAGTGAAGAAAACTGCATGAAAGTGTCATTCATTTTAAGAACATATATTGTACAAGAGCCAATTATCGCCACCTGTTTTGCAAGACACTTAAGGTCTTCCAGACTTTGACAGGGAGAGCTACAGAAGTTAGTTTGCTCCCTAATGGCATCAGCAAAGATTCACTTTAGTCTTGAAGCCTTACTTCTGATTGCACTTTCTGTCACCAATTATTTTGTGTGCACACCAAAGGAAATCAGTCAACACTGTCAGCAGCATTGATCCCACTTCTCTCTGCCAGATGTTGTTCTTGTCCATCTGCTCACACTTGCTTTGCACAACATGAAAAAGAGCTGGAGCCTGTGAGGTGACACTGCAATTAACCTTGTAAATGATTTCTCTTTTGCAAATGAAACCAGCAATTGGGTACATAACTTACACAATTAAGAGCAATGCATCTTAGTCATTTTCTGCAATCCCCCATTTAATATTTGATCATTGATTTAATGTTTAATACTGCAGAATCATTGTTCTCTCTGTCCCTCATTTCTTGAATGTCCTTGATTTTAAGGATAGTCAGCAAGCTAGTAGTTTGATCCAGCAAAAAATTTACTTGTGTGAGTACTTTGATGAAGGCCAAAGCAAATATTCACATGAATAAGGGCTTGCATGGGTAAATACTTATACTTCAGATTCCTCATCTCTGTCTTATTAGTCTCCTTTAACTTTGGTGTGTTTTTTTTTTTTGGAGGTGGTTTGTTTAAAATTGTGATGGAGTCTACAGACACTAAATATAATTGTTTTCAAGAGTCTAATTTCTGTGTAGCATGATTTAAAATTTTGTTGATTTTTAAAACAATTATTACAAATATTTTTTAACCCTGGAAAACTGAAGCTGTCTGTCAACATAATTTGATATTGTGTGAATGAGAATATGCATGAGTAAATTTGCATATGTATATTTGAGACATACTAAAGTGAAATGTTTGTAACACTTCACATTTTAGACATATTTTGCCAATCTATATAGATATTCAAATACTTTAATCTTTAAGGGTAATTTTTTCTGTTGTTCCAACCTTATTTTTCTGTTATGGAAAGGCTGTCAGTATTTTGCAATTTTTTGAAGAAAACTGTTATTCACTAAAAAATAAATTAAATGGGGCTTGTTACAGTGGGTGATTTAGATGACCAGTTCAGAAGTTTAAGTTAAGCTTCTAGAGGTGAAAGTACATTTCATTAAATTATTATATAGTAAAAAATTAAATAACTTTACCAGAGGAGGATTAGATTAGACATAGGAAAAATTTCTTCACTGAAAGGGTGATCAAGCATTGGACTAGGCTATCCAGGGAAGTAGTAGAATCACCATCCCTAGAAGTGTTAAAAAACCACAGGGATGTGTCGTCCAGAGACTGATTTAGTGGTGAGCACAGCAATGTTTTTATAGGTCTTTTCTAACCTTACAGATCCTGTGATATCACATATCTTTGCTGTTATTTCATTTCAAACTCCAAAAAAGTTTTCTTATTTAGATGAAAATCACTAGATTACAATAATAGACAGTTTCATTAAGTGACAACTGCTATCTTGGTCATGACCTGAAATTAAACATTGAGTCTTCAGTTGATAAAAGCATTGGGTACTACAGCTGGAGCTACAGGACTACCTACCCTTACATTTTTCTGTAGTAGCATGGGTTTCTAGACAGGGCAAGACATACCACTGGCTGCACCCTGTGTTGTTACAGCTGAACCCTGAAATGTAAGAGCCCACTATTGTGCAAAGTCTTAGAGGATGCAGCAGAAACTTCTAGGTTGCTTTAGGTAACAGTTTCTTGTTTTGTTGGAAAAAAATCAGCTATAACATGTATGATATAAGTCAGTTATGAAGGTATGCTTTTCTCACAACCTCTGGGGAAATTTTCAAATTCAAATAGTTAAATTTTTCTGTGAATTATATTAGAATTTCCTAATAAATACAAAATTGTAAACAATATATTTGTTGAGTGCTATAGGAATTTCCATTAATGTATTTAATTTGTTATTAGCTTCCTATTTTATCCTAGTTTTTGTGGAACCTGTTTTAAATCAGCTGGGAATGTTCATTACTTGTAAACCACGATAATAACCATGTATTCTTCCTATTGTGCATGTAAACCTTCATCTTAGAATTCACTGAATCAATACTGTTTCTAGTTTTGTCATCGTCAAAGTTCTTAGCTATGAGGCTGTTATACATTTCAACTTCTATAGAGGAGAACTGGTGGTATTGTTAAAATATCTAGTAATGAAGAATACTGTATTTGTTAAGTTTTAGCTTTTCTTAATGTAAATGAACAGATTAAGAGCAAATAGAATCTGTATCTATATCTATAAAACAGTTCTTTCTTTTCTCAAGAAGCAACTGATTATGAGAACTCAGCCATTCTTGTCACATTGTTTACAAGTAATTCACAGATTGGCTTGTGCTGTGTGCTGCTCATGCTTACACAGACTTACTCTAAAATTAGAATGTTGTCCTAGAATTGATCATGAAGTAAGGTATAGTGCACTCTGAACAAGCATGAGTATCTTAGTACTAGATCCAGACATACAATATTCTAAACACATTGGTGTATATATTTTTCCTTCATGTCACCTTCAGAATTTACCAGCATCTCTCTCATTGTGTCTTTTTTTTCACTATTTAGAAAATGTGAAGTAAGAAGATTATGGGCATTATTATCCTGCCATACTGTGACCCAAGGGAAGGGTTAGGGTTGGGGTTATCCATTGTTCTTTAGCATTCAGCATCAAGCAAATCAGTTCTCTAGAGAGTAAAACCGAAGACATCTTCAAAATATATGCTAATCCAATGCAAACAATACTTTCCTTCTCCTTCTCCTTCCCCCCCCCCCCCCCACCCCCCCATTTGCCTGTTTGTGGAAATCTAGACCTATTCTGTTTAGCCAATAAAGCAGATCTTTTATTCTATTTTAACACCACATTTTGCCTCTTCACCAAATGAGAGAAAAGCAACCTATAAATCTCCCATTGGTTACTGTCCCTTTCCCACTTTACACTGTTCTTGCTACCAAGACAGCAAAAGTTGCCACTTTTTGCACAAGTTTGTTTATCTTTCTCTCTGTGGTGTCCATTTAATTAAAGGTCAGGATCTATGACTATAATCTTCTTCTGGGATAATAGCTAAACCTAATAGGGTATCTTCTTTATAACACTGACAGTCTATCACTGCTGATTCCTCATGGTAGCTATTCTATGTACCTCATCATTCTGCTGGATCTTGGAGTAGACACTGTCTTTAAAATCCCATTTGTACCATTTGGGTCAGGTCAGGAAGAGTAATGGCTCTAATCTCATTGGAGAGATATTATTAATCTTGAAGCAGGTAAGGAGAAAGATGCTTTCTCCTGCCAAAGAACTCAGACTTCGGTTCTGCAGTGGGTAATCCCAGGTTTACTGCACATGGCAAAATGACTCAAAGATTAAGCTATCATTTTTTGTCATATTTAAACCTTTATGCTATGCTAAATTAATTTCAGAGAGCTAAAATGAAGCATTAAAATTTTTCTTTCCAGTTTCATACAGCCTGATTTGAATTTTCTTAATGTGTTTTTAGCAAACAAAGCAAAAGTAAATAGGAGTAGCTGTGAATCACAGCAGTATTGCTCTATGCTGAGCTTTTGCTTCTGGGCATAACAGGTGCATATTTGCTGATTTCTAAATTTGAGAAATTCACATTTAACACTACATTCAGCAATATGACATGTTTAAATTTCAGGACTGACCTGTGGCTTATAAAAGCCATTAATATCAATTGCGGTCATTGTCACTTCTGAACATCCAAGCAGGTTCTTTTAGTATCTAGATTTTTCCAAAATACGTATTGTGTCAATCCTCTTTGTGTACCCATTCCAGTAGCTACTCCTTTGGGGATAGGCTTTGTGAACAAGGTTAGCAAAGAACAGGATGGAATATCAGGCTTTTGTTTCCTCTTGGTTTAGGTCCCCATGTACATTTAACTGGAAAATGGATTGCCTAAGCCTACTGTGCCTGACTAAGGTGTTCCTATAAATCATACCTCCATGTGAGAAATATTGATAAAATAAAAGGTGCAACACCATTCCTAGAAAAGCCCCAAAATAGCCTTCTGCAAAGGCAGATAGGTGGGCACTGAGCCACAGTTCTTCAAGCCTTTCACTTTTCCAAGTGTCTTTTGTTCTTCTGTTGCAGTTTCCTGCATAATGTAGTTCCTTGTTTCTAGTTCACAGAAAGCTGCATTAAGTTGGCACAGCCTGAGTTTTTGTAATCCCAAATGGGTTTCAAAGCGCTAGTTGAAGAATGGTGCACACATTGGATGTGCTTTAATACTGAATACAGGCGACCCTAGCTCTTACTTCAGTATGATGCATTGCTCTCAGTCATGTGAACTTATAGCCTATGCTGGGATTTCCTTGGGTACAAACAGAAACTCAGCACAGATGTAAATGAGCATGCCAGATAAGTTGAGTAGAGCTAATTGAATAAAATTCAACCGAACATATACTTTATGCTAACCTGTCCACTACTTGGAATCATGACACCTGAGAAATAAGATGGAGATGGGGATCAGATTGCTTCCCTTTCTGGTTTGAATTGATCTTAAAATGTTACTAATGTATTTTCAAAAGATCATTAAAAAAATAAACAGAAGTAGTTGTTTTATAATGAAATGAGTGCTAAAAGAGCTTCACTGGAATAATAATTAAAAAAATCTCTATACTGTAAGAATATACTACTTTTTATTATTATTAAGCATTTCCATTTTTTACTTTTAAAATTTGAGGGTTTGGTGGTTTTTTTACATTCAATCATATTTGTATTCTCACATAAAAAGTTTTAAATTACAGAAAATCTTTCCTTTTGTAAAAAAAAATACTTTGTATAACAATTCTCTGCATAGTGACATTTTTCAAGATGAAAAAAGCAATTGAAGATAAGAACCACCATTTTCCTTCTTAGCTTTAATGTGGAAAGAAATCGATTTGCAAAATACTTGCCAAAATAGAAACTTCTTGACTTCTCAGTACCAATAGTTTAGACATAAAATTTTTTCTAAATGTCATTAAAATAAAAATAACATGCACTAAAAGCTGGTGAGTAAGGGGGTGGTAAACTTCTAACAACCCTAATGCCTAGCTGACCTTGGCATTGCTATGAAGAAAAAGCTATTACCAAAAATAAGAATCAAAATCCGTGTCATTTCATGAGCCTAAAACGTATTTTCAGATTCTTCCTCCACCCCAAGATAGACTGCTTTGATATCACATTCCCAGGATGCTGCCACTTGTGGGATTTTCCAGGAAACACCAGAAGGACAGGCTAAATGCTTTGCACAAAGCTTAGCAAAAGAGAATGCACAGCTGGAGCACAAAGATGCATATTGCATCAGACCTCTGAGGAGCACTCCATGCTCACTGCTGTTTCCATTGATACAATTTAGTTGATTTCTCTTAATGGGTGTAAAGGCTGCTTCTTGCTCCCCACACAGATCTTCTGAAACTGCAAACCATCTTCAGACAGCAAAAGTTCTCCTTAAACCTCTCTGCCCAATTGTTGTTATTATTTAACTCCCACTTAGCACTCTTCAAAAACTTTCAACACTTTCTAGTACTCTACTGATGGAGGATCAAGGGCATGGAAGGAATTAAAGTATTCTAGGAGACTCTGGGGAAAATTCTCTGTTCTATACAGCGCTGCATACTTTCTTTAGGTTGCACCTGCATAAAGAAAGGACCTATCTCATATTTCACTTCAGTAATATTCATTCCAAGAGGAATAATCAAGTGTAGGGTGAGACCTGACCTACTTGAGATATAAGGATACATGTATTTAGGTCTATAGTTTCTTACTCAGTTTCAGAATCCTCAGTGCTCTCCGTCCATCTCTATGATTTAAAAACAATTAGTAGTTTTAATAACAGCACACTTTAGGAATGTTTATTCCCCTTTGTTTTAACCAGGTAAATATAGGTATGTTTCAGGGACTAATTGATCAGAACTAAATTTTAGATTTTGAAACCAGGTCAGATGTGGGCTACGCTGTGTAACCCAAGTGACTTCTCTCTCTAGGCCCAGTTCAATTTGAAGGAGTTAGAAGCAATCTCTAGTATTTCCCATTGTAATGTGAAACTAGTAAAGTACAGAAAATAAGAGGAAGCTGTTCTCTATTATGATCACCACTGCTTTGTCACAATTATTTTGAAAGATCCAAGGCTGAATCTTTATTAAAAATACAAGAGAAAGACTGCAAGTAAGGAAAAATTCCTATCTATACTTCCAGTGACATGGAGGAAAAACACACAAAATAACAAAGTTTTCTGTACAATGCATTTGTAGAGAAAGTATTCATTGCAGTCAAATCCATAGGGAAAATAATAATAATAATAATAATAATAATAATAATAATAATAATAATAATAATAATAACAACAACAATAGTAACAAAAATAAGAATTATAATGATAATGATAGTAATAATAATTCTTTCAGCGTACAGCCATAGTTTCACAATTAGGCAAGCTTTCCTTCAGGGCTTCTCTTTTACAGAGTACACCATATGGTTACCACTGGTTTAATATGAGATATACAAAACACCCCATGGACTCCATTTGAATCTTTTCCTTCTTTTTGACATGGCACATATTTATGGCAGAGATACAGCCAGCTTTCTACCCTATTATTACATCTCCGTAATCTGGAAATATAAGTAGTCCACTTTTTTACCAGCGTCAACTGTTCTTTCCATATCCTGAGTGATTCGTTTGATTGGAAAATTTATAATATAGTTTGGAAATTGTAAATTAGACCTGTTCCAGGTTCCTGTTTTTTTCAGTAATATAGGCCTGAAGCAAATTCTCAGCAGATCTTCAACTTGCTTGATAATATCATTCTTCATTGTAAAGCCACAGTACTTATTAGGATTGTGAGTGAATCAAGCCTCTTCAATAATGGCCAAAAACTTGTCAGCAAGCCAACAGGAAATTCAAGATGATGTCTGCAGAGAAACTACTAAGAGCAGTTACAGTGAGAAATGATATGTAGATCAATGAAATGTGAACATTGTAGCATTTTGGAAAATGTGATGAAAGTTCAAAGTCATATTGGTAATATTTTTTTAAAAGGAATTGTGCCTTTTCTCTGCATATATGCCTAATTTTTTCTGCATTCAGAGATTTTAATCCAACTAGAAGGGAAACAGTTAAATATGTGATTAGGAAAATGAAAAATTTATAATAAATTTTCTTAAAATATAAATTATATTGATATTTGAAGAGAACCTGTGTCTGATCTTAAAAGGACTTGTCATCTGGTAGAATTTCAAGTGGTTTCAAATTCCTTTATAGTGCCAGTCTCAAAATATTAGAGTGGTATGGTTTATTTGGGAAAAATTATGAATCCTCTTGTAAGGAAGGAACATTATCTTTCACAGAAGAAAAGACTCCTCATAAAGGAAGCACCTCAACACATGTGCTAATACAGCAAAGAGAAGCTCCAACCAGAGCTTCAGTTCCAGAATATGAGCATCAATGAAGTTATAATCAAAAATTTGTCTTTTGGAGATATCACTCAAGTAGTCAATAGAAATAGGAAAGGTTTTTCAGAAAAAGAAAGAAAAATACAAATGAGCTTTAGCAACAGCTAAATGAGATTTTTTACATTTTAGGAATAATTTTTGTTTAGGTGTATATTAAATTGTTCTCATTGGAGAACCTAGATACAATTACAAGGTAATGCAATTTTTCAGATAGCGTTTCATTCCTAAAGCTGTGGCATAAGCTTAACTCTTTTTTTATTCAGCTCAGTGTTGTGGCCATAGAAATCAATAGCTAAAATTATAAATACCACATGTGCTTTAAACAAATAGTAAATGACTTCTAGGCTCTGTGTGACCACAGTCAGGTAGTAAATGTATTGTTAAGCAGTAGATCACCATCAAAATTTTTAAATCTCTTCAGTATTAATCCATTGTTTGCTTATTTTTCTTCATTTGTGACCATTTATAGGTTATGATTCAATGTCATATGACATGTAGTAATCTCCTGTGTGTTCCGGGTCAACAAAATATGATTTTTATCAAGTATAAAATCTGTATTTTTTTTTTAAAGGAAGTTGGAAGAAGAAAGGAAGTCAGGCTCCATTGTCTAAATACCTCACTTCAGCTTCAAACAAGTTGTCATTTTAAAATATGGATGAAAAATAGAAATGGAGCTCAATAGAAATTAGGGGAGGGGGAGAAAAGAGCATGATAGTAAATCAATGCCTTCCTGAGATCAGAGAATATAGTTAAAAATAACAGTTTTAATATGTATTTTCTGAGGGTATATGAAGTGCAATAGTCATTGACAGAGATTGTGATGACTCAAACTGAATTGGAAAATGACAGCTACAGAGAAAATTAGACGAAATCCCATGGCTCTTACACCCTTTTTACTAAGGCAAGTTGCGACTGGCACAAAGAAACCAGTCTGTGATGGAGCCATAAGAGTTAGGCTACAAAATCATTCTCTTGTTCCAATGCTATGTTGCTCCCTGAAGTATACTCTGAACTGCTTTGTCCTGGGGTGCCTAAGTAGCCCATGAAGTGAAAGTGAAACCCCTGAGCAATCTCTATGTGCTGCTTAATAAGTCCATTGGTTTAATGTATAAAATGAAAACTTGGAACCTTTTAATATCCTGACTATTAGGCAGTTACTGCTGATATTCAGGGTCCATACCCTTTTCTTCTTTTCCTCTCTTATAAGCCTTTTATTGCACTTTATATTTGTCTCAAGAGTGATCAAAATCACAGCAGTGCAGTGGACTACCTGAATTTAACAAAACATAGATATTCCACCTCCAAGGAAGAAAAAATAGTTGTTTGTCCAGTAGGTCTTCCTATTGTGTAGGAAAGCTAAATATATGTGATTCATCTCACTTTTCCTCAAAGACCTGCCTGCTCAGTTTTAATACTGAATTACACCCACTATGAGAACACTCTTCTTGAGAACCACATAACATGATAACATATAGATATTGCTGATAACTGTGTGGAGGCTTGGTGAAATGTTTTATAAAGGCATGGTGGTGCTAAGATAGTTAAAGTGGTATCATGGGTTGACTGACTGGATTCCAGATGCCTACCAAAACTATTTAGTCACTCTTCTCCTCAGCTAGGCATTTTGGTAATACAACAAAAAGCTCATGGGTTGACTTAAGGATAGGGAAATTACCATGATGGGCAAAACAGACTCAGCTTGGGAAAGCTGAATTTATTACAAATCAAATCAGGGTAGGATAATGAGAAATAAAACCAAATCTTAACACCACTTTCCCTCCACCCCTCCCTCACTCCTGAGCTTAACTTTATTCATGATTCCCTACCTTTTCTCCACCCTCAGCAGGGCAGGGAGATGGGAATGAGAGTTAGAGACAGTTAATCATATGTTTTTTCTGCCTCTATTTCCTCCCCAGGGAGAGGACTCCTTCCCTTTCTCCATCATGGGGTCCTTCCTACAGCAGAGAGTCCTCCACGAAATTCTGCAACATGAGTCCTTCCCATCAGGCTACAGTTCTTCACAACCAGCTCCAGTGTGAGTCCCTTCCACAGGGTGCAGTACTTGAGGAACAAACTGCTCCAGTGTGGTTCCTCCATGGGGCCACAAGTGCTACCAGGAAGGGCCACAGCCTCCTTTGGGTTATCTAGTGTGGTATCCTGCACAGGCTGCAGGTGGATCTCTGCTCCCCTGACCTTGGTGTCTTCACAGTTGTTGCACTCATGTATTTTCACTTCTTTGCACATAGTTTTCTCCTGTGTAAAAATTTAATTTCTTTTTTAATGGTGTTATCCCACAGGCACAACCACCGATGCTGATGGGCTGCCATTGGCTCCATTAGACATAGTGGAAACTTCTAGCAGCTTCTCACAGAAGCCACTCCTGTAGACTCCACATTCCCACTGTCAAAACCTGGCCATACAAACCAATACAAATGTTAATGATTTCTTCCTTATATATTCACTTTTAATTGCATATGCTTTCAGCCATGCTGCCACCCTCAGCTCCTCACTTCCAGCTCCCTGAATCCTGTAGTGCAGCTGACCTTGCTGAAGCCTGGTGTATACTTGGGTTTGGGTGGCTGATAATTAGTAGCTGGCTCTGCAGAGGGGTATCTGAGGCAGCAGATGAAAATTTCCAAAATCCATCCCAATTTAATTGTAGAAGTACATATCTTCAACTGCAACATGTACAAGGTTAGTACCTTCTACTCCTAAAGAAAAGAATACTGAAGTAAGGAATACATCTGCCTTCTCCAGGATGGATGTCTTACCACATTTTAAGTCCAGACTAACATCAACACTGTTTTAGCATGCAATAGCTGGAAATCCTTAGGTGTAATAATATATGAATCTGACATTTCTAGGAACATTTCCAGGGTACTCTTTGAAGAAGAAGAGGAATCTTGCTCAGAACATTTTTATTTCACTAAGCCATACTTATTTTACCTTTAAAAAAAAAAGGGTAAAGAGGTTGAACAAATAAGCTCAAACCTCACAGAGGATCACAAAATTAATTCCAATATTTTTTTAGGTTTTCTTATTCCTATTTTTCTCTTTCTCTGTCTCTGTCTCTGTCTCTCTCTCTCTCTCTCTCTCTCTCCCTCCTATACTTATATTTTAAACTAGCTGAATTTAATTACATGCTGGGGGAAAAGTCCAATACCTTTCATATCTGCTTTTACACACATTAAAATCAAACCTAGCAATTCTTCCTTTACTGTTACATTAAACCAGGTAATTGAATATGATTTGTAGTTTACACCTGTCTTTATGTGAGACAGTTTATGAATGAGCTGGACAATTTGAGTATATAATAGTATTATTATTGCCCCTTATCTCAAAAACATTAAGAAAAGAGTTACTTTCTTATGAAAATCTACACCTAAAACCTATGCAATATTCTAACATTTTCCAGAATTTACTGGATTCATTCAGAGTACTGCGCCATTCACAGTATGCCAAAAAACAATTAGGGGGAAATTCAAACTTCACTATAAGAATGTCATAATCTTATAAGAGTTTGATCTATAAGAACAACTCATAGGTTTTTTTTTCAGTTACTTTGAAACAGCACACAAACTTAATTAAAAAATTAACCATTCTGCGTTTGGTCAGAACATCTTGAAATTAAATCTGTCATTTAAATTTGACTGACAGAAATCTAAATCAGGGCTAAAAATTGCATCAGATTAAAAAAAGAAATCATATACTTACATATGAATGTTATGTTGGTTTATGTATTCGTTTATATTTATGGAAATTAAATTTTCTGAAATTAGGATAAATTCCTTGAAAATTATCAAAACCCTTGGCTTTCCAAATGTAATACAGAAAACTGAACACAGCATATTATTAAAGAATAGCAATTGTAGCAAGTGTTTGCAGTATATTACATAGAAGACCAGAACTAAATGTTTGTTCAATTTATTTTTTCATTAAGAGAGATCATTGATGATAATGTTTCTAAAACTCAGCACCTGAATGCTTAACCCATGGGACTCTGAGACAGGAATTTAGGGAATAGAATGCACATTAAGTTTAAATTATACTAGCATCTACGCTTTGCTGGCAAGTGTTCTAAGGTGTCTACAGACTGAAGACAAAAAACCAAAATCCTAGAGCCATTGTGCAAAGAATGAAATATCTGTGCATGAAGTTGAAAAGGTGGCAAAAATCCACTGTGTTTGGAAATACTCCAAAACCCATCCAAAGATAATATAGACTAATTAGAATTCTACTATAAGATTGGGCAGAATTTTTCCTCTACAGTAAATTTAAGAAAGACTGAATAGCCCCAATTAAAGTTTATATCAATAAATTATACCATGAATTATTTTACCATGTAATGAGTTTCATGCAGTTGAAGTAAGTGAAGAAAGTTAATATGGGTATAAGAAAGGTTAATGCCATTTAAAGACATTGAAAAGCACAGGTAATGTGATCTAAATGAGATATTCAGTTGAAAGTTAGAACCTGTTAAGTAGGGGATATCTCATAATCCAAGTGTGGCTTTTGTAGCAGCATAAGTATTTAAGCACTGTGTAATTTTAGTAACTTTCTTCACTTGATTACTGCCCAATTAACTGTAGTATAGAGGATCAAAAACAAATGAATATTTCAAGATTACTAGTATGAAAAGAATTTACTCCTGGAAGGTTGTTATGATAGCATTTTTAACAAATCTGTGACATTATAATGCTGAACTTATTTATTTATTTCACATTGGAGTTCTAGCTGGCTTTTGGCAGCAGTATAATAACAGATGATCTCTGACTTAAGTATCTTATATAAAATGACAATAGGGCAAAGTGGAAACAGGATAAGAACAGATAAGTTGATAAAGCTCTTTGGAAGTCTAAGATGATTGTCTTTAGTTGACAGCCTAAAAATAACCATTAATTCTGAGAACAAAAGAGGGAAATGTTTTTCTTCACCTGCACTGGGCTTTGCCTCTTATTTTTGAGAGAACGGGAAGATTCTTTTGTTATCATTTTTATTTCTTTCAGTGTTGTGATTTATTTAGTGATTTAGTTTATGCTATTAGTTGCCGGCTGCATAAAATAATCCTTAGACTTTGCTTCCCCCTTCCAGTTTTATCAACCTTCTCTTTCGAGCTGCAGCCATGTTCCTAGCCATCAGACAGTTGAATACACAGCTTTAAAGAAACACTGAGTTTTTGAAGAAAACTCGGTATTCTGACAGCTGGCATTTTAAGGAAAATACTAAATATCAGATAACTTATGATAAAAATCATGAGAGTTGACAATGCTGCCATCTAGCCTTAGAAATGTAATCAACAGGAGCAATTTGATACAAAGCCATGAGTCTCTGAATGATAGCTCCCTAAATATTAGGAATCTAAGAGGACTCCTTTCTGTGAAGTCACAACATCTTGATGAGGACCAATGAGTCCTCTGACATCATTCTCAAGACCAAGACTATATATATATTGAGGTAGTGACATCATATACTTGGATGTCCAGAGGCTGAATACATGGGACATTGTTCTGAAACCTCTCTTTATAAAAATTGAAAAGACAGCAAGCTTCTGTGTGCCATCCTTTAAGGAAGAATTATGGTCTCTCTAGTACATCATATATTCTTATGGTTGACTTTGTCTGTTTGTAAGTTGGGCTGCTGCTATGAAAAGCTAAAATTAAAATACTTACAAGATAAAAAACATTTTTTTCTTTGTCTAACTAGTATTTCTTTGGTTTTAAAAAACAAATTTGATGTCTTTTGTAATACCTAAGGAGACCAAAGGACAATCACCTTTTAATGTTTACGTGTTGGATTGGGTTTGGGTTTTGTTTTAAATGCTGTACTTTCAGATGTGTTCTATATGTACATGTGAATCTTTGTATGAGATACATCATTCTTATATGTGTTAATATGTGTAGGCTGTTACTAATTCAGTTTGAAATGTTTTACTTTGGTTTAGGTTTTGGTGGGGTTTTTTGTTGGTTTTTTTTCTGCTGTTCTTGTTTTAAAACAAGCATTTGTCATTGTTTCGTTCTAGCCTGTTTCACAGTAATTGATTTTTTGTTCACTTGTTAATTGGTTTAGTTGTAACTTTATTGAAACTCATGGATTTGCTGATGTCCTGAGGAGAGTGTGTTTTCACTCGTAGTCACTAATTGCACAGTGTGAAGGATTCATAAGCTTGCAACATCTTCATAAAGCAATCAACACATTTTATTAACTTCCCAAGTCTCTGCTCTGCTCTCTAAATCATAGCATTTGTGATCCTGCTTTCAGCTGAAAACCGGTGCCTTATTTGTGTGATAAGAAAGTCTTTGAAATTAATACATATTTTACTTTTCAAAAAATTATTTCTCAGAGACAAATTGCTGTAATTATTATTATTTATTTCTACAATAGGGAGATTAAGAGCATCAAAATCAGAGATACATTGTGTTAAGCACAGAACAAGAGAGTAAAAGGCACTGAAGGAGACAAAACATCACAGAGTAAGGGTTAGATGTTTCTGAACGTATTAGAAAGAAAGTGAGCAGAAATGCTCACCAGCATAGCTTTGCAAAAGCAATACATAACTCCTGCTTAGGGACTCCCCTTCTAGCTGCTTGTTTCCGAGAAAAGGGGAAGGAGGGAAGGAAGGAAGGGAGGAGGGGAGGGGAGGAGAGGGGAGGAGAGGGAAAAGGGAAGGTGCAGGAAGAGAAGNNNNAGAAAGAAAGAAAGAAAGAAAGAAAGAAAGAAAGAAAAAGAAATCTAACAAACATGCTGGATACATCATCTGATGACCATCAAACATAGGTAGAAATAGGTAGTACCAACTGTTGTCAGTCCTTTAGGACAGTAGGTGCGGAGAAGAAGCAACATGTCCCATTACCCCATAGGTCCTATTACCGTGTCAGCCAGACCTTGTGGAGTGTCTTGGCAGAGCCTGGATAGCAGCCTCTTCTCCTCACAGACTGAAAAAAAACAGGAGCAAAACAAAACCTAGCCTGATAAGAGGCCTTGAAGCTTTTGAATTTCTTCAGCAGTGTTGTGAAAGGAAATACACTATCAGGAGACTACTCACAGATTCCTTAGCCTTGGTTTCCCCTCTTTTCAATTCCTTTTGTTTTCATCTTTACACTTTTGATCTTTTGCCCACAAAATCACTGTATCTGTCTTTTATTCTTTTGTAATACACTTAAGAGAAAATTTAGGTTATATTGTCATAATAATGTTGCTTGAAACATTCCCAAATCCTTGCCCCCTGCCAGTGGATTTTTATATTTTTCTCCTTAGCTGTCATTGTCTAAATAAAATCAGACTGATCTATATGGCTTTATACTCTCCATTTTTCTTGGTGATAAACTCTCAAATAACTTCC
The DNA here is from genome assembly GCA_013396695.1 of Sakesphorus luctuosus. Taxonomy (NCBI): domain Eukaryota; kingdom Metazoa; phylum Chordata; class Aves; order Passeriformes; family Thamnophilidae; genus Sakesphorus; species Sakesphorus luctuosus. The sequence goes on along the minus strand of VWZD01011333.1, from coordinate 18,009 downwards.
ATATACTTAGTGATTTCCCACCTAAAACTTCACAGGTATACACAATAGAATAAACATATTTATATTATGTATATGAGAAAGCAGGGTGGTCTCATGGTGTAAAGCAGAGCACTCTGGATTCTGAATCCCAAGGACCTGAGTTTAAGTCTCAGTGGGAACTGTCCCCTGGGTAGTTAAATGCCTCCCTGCCATCCGATCCTGTCAGATCTTGGTTGCTAAGCAGGGTCAGCCCCAGTCAGTACTGGGTACTGTAGACAGTCCCGAGGACTTCACTGTCACTGTCCAGGCTCGCTCGGCCGTGGCAAATGGACCTGACGAGTTAAAGCGGGGCGGGGCCAGCTCTGCACACACTGTGCCTCACCTAAAAAATCCTCTGTGCGGGCTGGAAGGGCACACCCACGTGGGGAGAGCCCCTCCCAAATCTTCATTCGTGAAGTCTGGCCATATATACATGAGAGAGCACAGCCCAGGACACCTGATTTGAGCTCTCCCTTTAGCACAACCAGCCTTTCCTTTGAATGATTAGCTGCTGTTTGCATGTTGGTGCTCATTCTATCACAGGTCTGGAGGGATTCTTCTTCCTGTAGAGACCTGGAGGGAGAAGAGGTGAAATGATTTGCTCAGACCTCAGGCATGTCCCTACTCACATGTCAGGTTCATTGGTATGTGATGTGGCAGTCATGAACTACTATGGCCTGGCTGATAAAACCAGGATAAAATCCTGTGTCTGCCTGAATCAAGAGAATTCAGACTCATATTACTAGCATGCATTTTTTACCTTATCAATGATTCTTGTAGGTGTATGTCATACACCTGTCCAGACAGATACCTGAGCTGGAAGACAGGCAAACAATCATATTCAAACCCAACTGCAAAGAACAACTCAAATTCACTTACTACATTGATTGCATTGGTCACATTCATACATATGAAACTAAATCTCTGGATAATTTTATAGCAAGAGGTACTTGGTTGTTTGCCTTTTTTTTGTTTTCCTTTTTCTACATTTTTTTACCTGTTTCAGTAATTCCATGCTTTCTACAGGAAAGCCCACAAGGATATTTTGTACTTTTTTCCTTTGTGGATAGACAAATCACATTCTGCTTTCTGTGTGTTCTCTAATCCTTTCTTTGCCCTTCAGTCTCTCACCATTCCTAATCTTGTATCTCTTCTCATTTAAATCCCATCTCTAAATATTTTCTGAGAAGAAAATGTCACTGTTTGCCCACCACTGAAGAAGTTTTTTGTTACAATTTAGAAACATCATCATAATTTGATCATCCAGTCTTTATGTGGCCTGCACTGAATAATATACTACTGATATGGAGACTGTTGCTCCTTGCTTTATGCCATGTACTGACAAACCCAGCAGAAAAAACAATGTTGTTTATGCCCTTCAATACATGCTGTAAATTATAAAGCCTGTGTTCAAATAACGTACATTTTTTTAGCTTTACTTCCAACCTGCATAAGAGTTGCATATCTGTGTTGGCACTAAGATAGGAAAATGCAGCAGTTGGCTGTCCTTCCTGTGAGTCATCCCTGATTCATCTGAACATGGTTAAGACAACATGATGTGGACATAATGATGTTCCTGAAAATGAATGATTTTTCTCCTTGGGACATTGATAGGAATCTGATTTCCGTGGTCATAACACTCTTCATGGTAACATTTCAAAGAACTTCGTAAAGGTGCTTGTGTCTATTTTAAATTCAATAACAAATAATTTGCCTTTGCATTTTTTTTTGAAAAATATTGGTTTATATTCAGAAATAGCTACTCTTTTCCAATCTGGTACAGCTTTGTGCATGGAAAAATTGATTCATGCTCTTTATTTAACTTGCAGGTTTATTGTGAAGGTTAATTAGCGAATATACATGAGGCACATTAATATCCCTAGGTAAAAAGATCTTCTTTTTCATAGCTACATAGGCATTAATATGTTTAAAAGCAGTCAATTTGTACAGCCAAAGCAGTTATCTAGTTATACTTCATGCCATTTCACAGGCTGTTTAAATCAATGTTTCAGTTAGAAAATGAAAGCAGAACAGATTACAGCCATAGGTTTGTGGCCCCATCTTACACTTTGATTTTTTATATTTCATACAAATATACACTAATCTCACCAAAACAACTGTTTATCCTTCCATTACTTTAGTTCTTCTAGGCTGATGATTTTTGGCAGTATTTGTGATTTAATGGGTTATAAGACCTTTGCTATGAATAATTTTAGCTCAGGCACAGAAAAAAAATCCCTTTTATAACCTCACTGAAATACTAGAAAATGGCTCCTTATAGAACAGATTTGGGGTTTTTGGAGGTTTTTTAAAATGAAATAATCACTGGGAAAATGCAAATTATCTCTCTGAAATCCATTTTAAGGCAGTGAAATGCAAAAATCAATGAAAAAAGGGAAAAGAAATGAAAAGTAGAAATGTGAGGATCACAAAGAAAAGAGACTTTCTAAAAATGATGAAAGAAGCACAAGAGTCTGACGTACTGTCTTTAGAAAAGCAAATATTTTCTTACAAGTAGTTCATGCCATGTTTTCTAGTTCCCAGCTTCTCATTTTATGTCTGCGGATCAGGAGTTTCTCTTAAGCAGTGAAGCACATTCCTTACATGAGACACTTTTTTCTTGTACCCTCTCTCCCATTTAGAATTGTGCAAGACCCCATTGCAACTACAGACATTGTTTAGTTGCACGATGGGCACTGGATAAGCTCTGAAAACTGGCTTCCCATTACCCCTCCTCACCTTCAGTCTTTTTTTTTTTTTCAGTGGGATTTAGAAATTGCAAAGGAAGAGAAAGGCACCATGTGACAAGACAGTTGTCAGTGAATGGTTCATGTGGGCTCTGGAAGCTGCTAAATTTTCATAAACTCAAGAGTGGGAGTGGATAGAACACAAAAGTCACAGAAGTTATTTGGAAAAATGGTCATTGATTGAGACATTTTGTTA
>VWZD01011333.1:0-15004 GCA_013396695.1 Sakesphorus luctuosus | reverse complement strand
TTGTGAAAATGTTCCTGTACAAAGTCAGCATAAGAATCTTTATTTGACTGAGATCAACTACAGTCTTATCCCGATAGTTTGCTAGCAAACCCACTCAGTCTCTCGGAAAATATTTTAATCAGTTTCTGATGATAGGGTGTAGAAATGGGTGGGTAAAAATGTTTGAGCATGATTTATTTTTTAATTTCTCTTTTAAATTATTCCACAGCCCCACCTATTCCCCTCAGACAGGTAAAAACCAATGAGTCAGGGACTCCACAGCCCATTGGAAAGTGCCCATCATTATTCAGAACTTCAGAACAAGCAGGGTGATTAATCCATTTAAATTTGCTGTACAGGAAATATCAGAGATGGCAGATGCTTTCCTCAATTGTGATTTACACTGAGAAGAAAATTAAAACCCTCACTGTAACAATTACTGATTGCTTCACTAAATCCACTGTCATCTCTGGCTTTTTTTTTTTCCTGTGGAGAATGTAACTATAAGTGCTTCCAGCTTTCCTGACATAAAGATGTGAGGGGCTGGGGGTTTTGGTTTGGTTTTCTCTTGTTATTGGTTTGTTTGGGTTTTTTGGGTTTTTTGTTTTGGGAGGGGGAGTGGGAGAGGGGGCAGATGGGAGGGTTTTTTACTTATTAAAGTCATTCTATTGCTCGTTTGGATTATGATTTTTGGGATGGGGAACCACTAGGGAATGCTGCTTTAGAAACTGATTAATCTGTAGTCATTAGAATACTTCACAGACACTGAAGCCAAACTGTCAGTATCTCTTCATTAGCTTCAAGATAAGGAGTTTTATATAAGTATATCTAAATCTCAGCTGTAACATCCTCCTCAGGGTATATTAACAGAGTAAGATTTTACAATATTTCAGGACTAATTTCCTGCTTATTCAGATAGCTTTTCTTCACAGAGAAGTTGCACAGCTACAGACATCTGACTGAATAACATTCAGCATGTTAATATGGGACTTGAGGACACTGGGTGATTTAAACTGTAGCCACTATTTTGGAATGATCAAAAAGAGAATATTTCATGGCTTTGGTAGATTTATTATGGTGATTAATTTTTATTCTGTAAATTATACTCTTTTGTTTGGTTGGTTTGTTGGTTTTTTTTGTCTTAGAACTATAGGCTGTATATAAGACTTGTAAGATGTGTAATGACAGTTTGAGGAAGAAGACCCACTACATGAAATGATATGTGTTTATTATATTGAACCTTGAGCAACTTTTCTTCCACCCCACCATAACTCTCACAAAGCCATATATTAATGGCGCTTGTTGGCAAATTATCAGAATAGTCTGGATGTAGGTAAAATCATATTTGGCCTGAACTTTATTTATGCTCTCATAAGCTGTCCAACTTTGGCAAGGATTAAAAGCAAATAGTTTCTCAGTATAACTGGTATGTATTTTTCATGAACAGTCATTGTATGCTTAAGCCAGGGAAGTCTCAAACTTTTCATATCATGAACTACAAAGCAAGGAAGTCAATCACATCATGAGTGACACCATCCTCTGACAAGATTCTAAGCTGAAAGGATCTGTGTTAAGGTGAAACGTCAATATGCTTGATTTGTTTTTGCTTTTGTCTACAATTTTCCATATAACAACTGTTGGAAACAAGATACTGAGCTACAAAGCTTAATATTGAACTAGAATATAAAATGTTCTGCTGACGGATAAGTAAAGGAGGCAAGTCCTGACACAGCTGAAGATTTAATCCTGTGTATAACTGGTGTAAGAATTCATATGTGACACTTTATAAGATATCTATGAACTAATTAATGGCATTTTACATAGAGTAAACAAGACCTTCTTCCCACCTGGTAGAACCTACTCATGCAGGGAAAAAAAGAAATGAGGGAAAGCACTTGAATGGACAATAACTGATAATATAAAAAAGGTTTAGATTTTGCATCTGAAGCACTGATTTTAGAAGATATTTTGTTTCAGAGGTCTTGGGATCAGAATTGGAATCTCTAATTTTTTTGAATGCTTTGACCAACAATCAAAGAAGTGCTACCATCACCATTGTCTGCTGATGGCTTTTTCTTCAATGACATTAAAAGAAGCAGCAAGACGAAAAAAAAAGTCCACTTCTCTGGATTAGAAATATGTCTTATGCCACGTGCCACAGAGAGTTTTGATAAAATGCATCTTTTACCTGAAGCTCAGTTGAGGAGCTGAAGAATGACAAAACTGCAGAAATTGGTGATGTGCTGCAGCTCCACAGCTTGCTCCTTCTTTTATTTGCAGCTTCAAAATATGTCTGAGACAATTTCAATAACTGCTTCTGAAGACCCAGGCTTCGTGCATTGGTTTTCAACAGGTTTTCAAAACGTGAGATTCTCTTTGCTAGGGTACAGGTTAAAAGGAAAGTAGAAAACACCTTGTGATTCACCTGACTGTAAATTCTGTTTTAATAATCATAACAGAAGAAAGATATTTACAGTAGCTCCTTTTATTAATGAAACAGGAATTATTCTGTATCTGAAGCTTTTTGTATTTCATGTGTTATAATATGAGAAAAGCATTTAATCCTTTGGAAAACCTCAATAAATACTTGTGAATGTTTCACAAACCTCTTTGGAAATCTACAAATATGAAAGGAGTAATTATCCTTTTTTTCTTCCCTCATGAGAATAAAAAAAAATCCAAAAACTACCTTTTGTGCTTTTCTCTCTCTCTCTCTCTCTTTTTTTTTTTAATATTTAAAAAAATCTCCACTGTTTGTTTTTATTAACTCTCTAGAAATGGGAAAGCAAAGACAGAATGGGAAAATGGTCAAAGTTATGGAAAGGAGAATGAGGAAGAAAATGTAAATTTTCCTAGCTCCCTGTTTCTTCAGCTTGTTGCTCATTGCAATAATTAGCTGCACAAACAATTGCATTTACATATTCAATTTTCCATTTTCATGTTTACTGAAATATTTATTTATTTATTTTTCTCATTGGGCATGATTTAAGGCCATTAGCAGTTGATAAACATGTTTTGTTATGCTGCTTAGTTTCCCTGTAGCTGATAGTTAGAATTTCTGATATAAAATACATTTTATGAGAAATAAACTCTTCTACTCAAAAGAAACATGCCTGTTTACATGGACTTGCCTCAGAGGACTCAAAAAAACCCTTTGCACCCAAGTTTTCAATATGCAGGAGCATCAGCAGGTAGCAGGAAGTTTGGGAGGCTGCATGCAACTGAATATATGCTCTAAGAGGAATAACATGATTTACATGGAAGGACAAAGTGATTTACATCTTCACCAGACCAAAGAGAATTCCAGGAAGGACTGGGACCTCCACACCACATTTTTTTTTCTGATCCCCTGGGGTACTGTTGCCCTGAACTGCTACTATTTCAGGACAGACAGCCAAGTCACACTTCAGTCTACAACATCTCTACTGACAAGTGTGCAAGTCCTTTTTTAACTTCCTGTCATCTAAGACTTGTAATGAGCTTGATGTAATTTCAGTTCAGTCATCAAAAAATAAGTCCAATATGTTGTGCATATCTTATCCAGGCTTACTGCATTTATGCAGATTTTGATTTTATAATACTATTCAATTTAGTTTATATTGTGTTTAATCTGCCTTCCTTTTTATGTTTATGGTAACCTGTGGGTCCTTTGGAATACTTTGTCACCAAAGAATTTTTTTTTCCTAAATAAAAGAGATTATATGAGATTTCATATGAGATTATATAAGTTTATATGAGATTTAAAAAAAATATAGACCTTTTTTTGAAGTACTCTGTTAGAATTGTCAAAGGCTGCCCTGGCAAAATGTCAAGTGCCAACCACAGAGTCAGAGACCCCACAGTCCCAAGGGAAAGAGAGGAAAAAAAACCCCTAGCACTAAAACTGAAAATAGCAAACCTTTTATATTTACACAGAAGAGAGAAAATTAAAAGCCAAATGCAATATATACAAAGGTAGGAAGAAAAAGCAAATAACTCCACACTGAGTCACCCAACGAATAATGCAGGTTTCACCACCCAGACCCAAAAAACACCCCAAAAGATGCCTCCCAAGAGACACCTGGCAAGAGAGGAGAAAAAATCAATGAAAAAAAAATTTGCTTCCCGAACTAGAACAGCTGCAAGTAGTGGTGAGGCCTATCACTCCCACCACAGTGGTAACAGGTCGCCTCAGCACTTGGACATGAAGGCAAAAGAGAACCAGGCACCTCCTACACCTCCTTTAATACTTAATTTGATGTCAAATGATATGAAATATCTCTTTCGTTGCTTAAGTCAGGTGATGCTTGTCCCCTCTAATCTACGTAATACTATCTGGGCCTACTAAAATTAAGGTCTAATCTAGCCTTAGCTAAAACTAAGGCCAAAACTACCACAGAGCTGGACTTCCATGATCCTTCTGAGTCCCTTCCAACTCAGGATATTCTACGATGTTCTATCAGGGCCATGCAAAGCATGTAGCCTACACTGCAAAGTCGGCAAAATAAGACAAAATATTAAGAGGCAGCAAATCTGCAATGAAACAGAAGGTGAGGACAGAACCCGTAAGAAAATTATAATAATTATAATAAAGGTTATCTGTGATGGTATTTTTAAACCTGATGGTTCTACATCATTGCAAACTTTTAGAATAGGCATCAGCAGTCCCCACTGGCCTTTTATCAAGCCGTTATCAGTTGGCCATTTCCAAATCCTGTGGGTCTCAATATGGGAATTGAAAGACCAGAGGTTAATGGCTTTATGCACTAATTCAAGGAGTACACTCTATTTGTAAAAGTGCTAAAACTTCTGTGGCAGAAACTGTCAAGTGAATAGCTTAGGCTACTATCACTGATGGAGTGGAAATGTCAAAGAGCAACTCATTAGAGTCAGAGAACAAATAGGATGGGATACTCAGAGCTTTGAAAAGCACGAAAGGTAAGAACATGTAGATGGTCTAGATGTGATGGAAAAAAAGAAAGAGTTAGTGAAAGGATGTATGAGACAGTGATCAGTGAAAAGGAAGATGACCTTGCATATAGCAAAGAGCAAACAGGCGTTGTACACCACCATTCTGCTCATGCTGTTGTGATTAATTTTGATTCTGAAAGTCTTCAAATACATTTCTATACATACACATTTTTAGAATCATAGAAATATTTACTGGAAGGACGTTTAACAATCATTTAGACACACTTCTGCTTGAATTAGGACTGCATTCAATGCTTGATTGGTTCATTGTTGCTCTGTCTAGTGGAGTCTTGGAAGGATCTCTATGGAAAATCTATTCCTCTACTGCCCTAACTATAATGAAGAAGTTTTTCCTAACATCAGTTTGAAGATCCCAAACACTATCTTGTAACTGCTGCCTTTTGTTTTATCACCTGCCACTACTGGAAATAACTTGGCTCAGTTCATTTGGGCTTTGCCATTTTTGTCTTCATGCCTGAATGTCTAAGAAATGCTGCTGCACCTTTCTTTCATTACCTGTCCTTAATTCCACTTAATGTAATGTGTCTTTGAAATTAAGTTCTTTAAGAGTTTCCTGCTTAGCCTCTTACCAAAATGTCTTACGTTTTTGTAGAATAGGATACTTTGTTCCTGAGTGCTGACAATTGCTGTTTTTTTCTTTCAGTCCAGCAGGCTCCAAAACAACTCTGCTCCTCATCATGGTCTTCCAGTTGATCTTGACCAGCAGTTTACTAAACTTTGAAATTCTGATGTCTAGATTCCTGACTGTTGCTTAAACTTTCAATTTTAGAATAAGGGTTACAGACTCCCATCATCTGGTGCAGGCAGTCAAAATAAACCATGGACTCTATGGTAGAAAAATTGAGTTCTCAGTTCTGTGTTTAAGTGGCAGAAAATGAAAAAGAAAGGATACAGAGTATGATGAACAAAAAAAATCTATGAATTTGTTTTTATCAAAAAAGCTATACTTATTTATAAGTCTGCACAAATTTTAATTAAAATATTTTATTATTATGATGCCTTAGTTGACACAAAACTGTGTCTATGAAATATACAAGATGATTAACAATAATAAAAATTTTTACTTTTCTGAAAAAGGAATAATTGTTAAAATCTTAGAGCTTGCACTGTTGAGTCAAGACAGTATATTTGGTTTCATGTGGCATTTTACCTACTACTACTTTACCAAAATTCACTTATCATTCAATCTTGTAATACCAGGGATGTTTATCAGATCATGTGTCAGTAGTGATCCCAGTGTAAGTAACTTTTTTAGTCCTATATCATGCCTTATGCTCTCCCATATGAAGTCGTATGGTATAAAGATGGAGATGTTTCCTTACATGGCAGCAAAGCAGAATATGGACCATGTTTGATTAACTTCTGCTATTGCTGGAAACTGGATGAGTATCTAGCACCTGATTTTACTGCATTATCTACCAGTCTAGACCTCCTGTGTCAGCTGAAACTCTAAAATCTTTTGCTATGCTGATAGGGTTACTCTAGCAGTAGAGTTCCTCTACATCTTACATTCAGTAATACCAAAAATTTTGATTGTTGTAAACATAAATAAACACTCTTGTATATCCTTGGTTTTTTTCAGCAAGTATTCTAAATCATTCAAACTAGCTGTACACTTACTGAAATATGCAAAGACTGAGGACAAGCTCCAAAAGAAGATAGACAGCACAAAGTGAAATTTAGGCTGGATGTGGGACACAAAATTACTCTAAGGTAACATAGAAAAAAACCCTTTATCTGCTTGGAAGTTCTAACCATGAAATCTCTTCCAATTAATTTATACTAGGAAAGCCTAGTGATACAGACAGACTAGAGTTACTGAGTCTGCATAGTCCACCTTCTGTCTCTAGTAAGGTAGGATTTTACTTTGTTCTCATACTTGTCCTGTGATTCCTGCTTTCATGTCTGGACACAGCCAAGATCCCATAAGAGGAATAACTTGTATATGATCTAGTCTATAACTTGATGGTTGGAATTCTTTCATAGGAATGGGAAGGCCTCTTGGGCTGTCAAAATGAACCCCTTTTCTATTTTTTTGGGCAAATGTCCTAATCATTCTATTATTCCACAGAAGGGAGGATAGATGGCATTGTCCTTTCAATGAAAGGAGTGCTATTTATCCAGCTGCCTATGTTCCTCAAAGCAAAGTGTCAGGGTGTAAATGCACAATGCCTATAAAGTTGTCATACTATAGGCTGCACTGAGGAGATCCAGAATACAAGAAAAGTGTTCAGCATTTTTGTCCTGCCAGTCCCAGTCAAGGGAACCAATGTCTGCAACATGACTGCCACATTCAGTGTGGTGCTTAATTTGGAATAAACTGTTTCACAGTGAGTCGATCTCCTCTTCCTAATCTGGTGCTAAGTGAATACATCAGTGAATTATTATCTGATGGATAGAAACTACACTAAGGCTGGAAGAATTTCATGAGCATCCCTAAGCATATTGCCAACTTGTTCTAATATTTGAAATTTGAAAGCTGAGTTTCTAAATTTAGACTTATTCTGTCTCAGAGCCAAGGGAGTTGTTTTGTTTATAATAAACCATACCAACTCTTTCAGAGCAATTGCATTGACAGTTGTAAAAGCACATAAGGAACATTAGGCTTTATGCAGCACAGTAAAAATCCTTACAAATATTGAGAGAAATTACCAGATTAGTGGATATTGCAAACTAATGACTTCACATTTAGGTTTTTTTAAAAATTAAATCTCTCTTTGACTTATATTTTTATTAAAAAAGCCACTTTATGAAAATATTTTGGTATTTTTAAAGTTTTTTTAACACATCTGGAACATTCCAAATTAAGGGCCTTATTCTCAACTGCAGCAAGGCCACTTTTAACTTGTTCTGGCATCAATTACAGTTATGTGCATTTCAAAGTCCCTATGCACTTGTGAAGAGGTTTAAAGAGGACTTAATGTAAATGAGAATTCAGTCATAATCTTTTGGGATGAATTGAACTGTTCATTTATAAATGAGAATAATTAACAGAAACACACCTTTGCCTTATTCATGTCAACCCTTTCATTCTAAAATATGGATCAGCTCCTGTTAATTTTACTTATTTGAATAAGTATTTCCATGTGAGTATCCCCTTCAAATTTGGATTTTTATGTAATTATTTTCTAAAGTGATAAGGAGCAATTTCCATTTTGCCATTTCATTTTATCAGTAATCTCTGAGCAGAGTGGTGCCTCTGCTTTCAGAGAATGCTTGTCTTTGAAATCTGAAAGAAAAATTGAGTTCCTCTGCAGTTAAAACTACAATGTTTGCCTAAAGCCTTTCATGCAGTTTGGAATGCCTCCATTAATTCACAAGTGCTTCCTAGAGCACCATTTGGTTATGAAAAACGTTTTCTTTTTGCTGCCTGAATTGAATTTGATTAAATGATTTTCACTGATTTTAAGGTGAGAAAGGATTTAAGTCCTGTCTTCTTAGTTACCAGCCTGCTTTTCCTCAGGTCGTTTTACAGACTATGCAGAAAGATAGGTAAGGTGACTCATATGTTAAAGGAGTTTATTTGGGAAGTTCATCTGTGTGCCCACTGACTACTTGAACTCTTTAAATGCAAGAAAACAGTATCTTCCTCTGATATCTGAGCCTTCTTCTCAATATCAGGGTCACACTTTTGTAACTGGTAATCCAAATATATTCAAGGTACAAACTCGTCTGTCCTGAAATAAAAGTATGTTCTTAATGCATTAACTACAAAGTAGCAAAAGACACAAATTAAGTGACAGTTAGATAAACTATAGCTCTTACTAGTGTGACCAAAACTGAGCAGAATGGTAAATTGTCATCAGAGAGAGAAGTATTACTTATGTCATATTTTTTTTCCTATTTAGAGATTACCATAAAGTTGAAAATATATTATTGTTGTTGTGGGTATACTGGGTGTCCAGAGAAAAAGATTGAAAATGCCCTAATCAAGCAGCCCCAGTCATAAATTTTAGTACAGTAGGGACAGGAATAGCAAGAGGAAAAATGAGTCCCATGAGAAGACTGAGTTTTGACAAATAAGACTGAAAGCAAAATCTTTGTGGCACGAGTTAATTTAAGACTCTTTCTCTTATCCAAACAATTACATTAACATGAAGACCTGGTAGAAAAAGCAAAAGCCAAACTCATAAAGCAGTAGAAGATAAGCAGATGGTGTAGATAGGTCGGCTATATGTTTTCTCTCTCAAATGCATTGTCAGATACTGTGGAGAAAAAAAACGTGCGGTTTTAATCCAGTCTTATTAGTCAATGCTTTGTCATAATTCTTTCAGGAGAATACAAAAATTAAAGTTTTGGGGTTTTTTTTCTGTATGGTCTTTTGTCTGACATAATCTGTCATAGTAGAATGGGATTTGGTAAATCGAATAGGTCCATGACTGAAAAAAAGTCATTGTAGTATGTCTATCCAAGTAAACAAAATGGCACATCTCTAGTAAGACAAAAAGGTAGAATAAGTGAAAATTCATTTCATATCACATCTGAAGCCAATAGTTGTTGATTCTAAATTTCTTGGAATACAGACAAGAAAGTAACATATCTGTAAATATCACTTTTACATCTTCAGTATAAGCCTCTGTAAAGCTGTAATTTGGTGGACTTTATTCCCCAAAGCCAACGTGTGGAACTTCTGCATATGCATCAATTAATCTTTTTCTTTCTATTAATAAAAACAAGCAATTCACAGAGTACTTAATTACCACGCACAGAACTCAGTGGAAGGCCACCAAAATGGACAGAGTGGAAGCATTTGTCATGGGAGGAGAAACTGAGGATCTGAATGTTGCTCAGCAAGGTAACATTGAGTGCGCATTACAGCAGCCTTCCCAATATCTGTGAGGAGAAGAAGCCAGCCACTTCACAGGGGTATATTGTTGGAAAACAGGAGGAAAACCTCATAAATTGTAAGGAGAAAGTTTCAGATTTGCTATCAGGAGAAACTTTTTCACCAACATATAATAAAGTAGTGGCACAGGCAGCCCAAGGAGACTGTAAAGTCTCTATCCTTGGAGATTTTTGAGTTCAGATTGAGAAAATCCCTGAATAACCTGTTTTGAACCCCAGAATAATCTCACTTGATGCTATAGCTGACCCTGCTTTGAGCTGGGAGTAGAGACATTTGAGTCCCTTCCAAGTTGAATTACCCTATAAAACTATAACAAACTGCATATATTCAATCAACAAAAAAAGTTATTATGAAACCTAAGTGCAGAACACTGAACAGTAAAATCTTTCATATCCATACAACCTATCACATTTATAAACTGTGAAAGATGGTGTCATCACCTTGACAAATTATCCACATTCTTTAAACTTTAAAAACTCAGATCTTCCTTTCTATTCCATGTGTCTACTGTACCAGCAAAAGAAATTTGGAGGAGGTTTGTCTTCCTGCCTGCCATTACAACTTGACATGAACTCTACCACCTCTACCTTATGAAAAGGTTTGCAAGGCCCATTTGCAATATGAATGCGTGTCTGCGTTTACTGACACTGAAAAGAATTACATTCTGATGGAAACTTGGCTCAGACAATTCTACAAACCACTGAAGGATAAATGACTACAGAGAACAAAAGATTGTTTCTTGTTTTGTTGGTCTTTTCTCCTTTCTCTTCAAGCTCCAAACTGTGTCTTTAAGAAAAATTTCACAGGCAATGAATTCATTTGGAATTCATACATAAAATAGCTCTGGAGGAAACTGCAAGATTTAATTTGAAATCGCCAACTAAACCCAAATATTTGTGCACTCATAGGACTTTATATGCACTCATATACCTAATACTTAATGCCTCTATACATAGATACCTATTAAACAGAAAATTGATTACATTCTTAAAATGCTCGTGCTGAATCACTTGATGCATAATTTTCCACTATATGTCCTCATTTCCTTGAAACAGAAAACATAACTTTTATCCTTTTACTACTTATTAATGTTCAATTAAGACAATGAGAAAATCTCTAATGTGCAATTCCAGCAACTGACTTCATCAAAACTAAATCCTTCTTCAGAATCACTATGGTTTGCCATATAGGTAATGAGATTATCAAAGGTAACAATGAATCAATGAGGCTAAAGTTAATGTATATCTATCTTGCCCTTTTCACAACTTCTCTACTCAGCAGTTTGTTTATTCCAAAGACCATCCCTTTTAGAAAACTGCAATAGCTGCTATATTTAAAATAAGAGATCTCCCAAATACTTGTTTTCTTCTTCTCTGAAATATGAAAATTCCAATAATCTCATTAATGTGTCTTCAGCTGGCCAAGTAGAAGTGATTCAGTTCTATGTCTAAATTTTAGATCGAACAGGTACTTTACCCTGGATACTGAATCTTTGCTGTGTTAGGGAAAACGTATCCTTTTCACAAACTGATATTCATTGAATTTGTTATCTCTTCTGGACGTCATGAGGCTGGCCTTTAGGACTATGACATAACTAAGAACAGAAAATATATTTTCCTTTTCCTGAGTTTTATGCAATAGTTTCAAGGTAACTAAAATTAGTGGCTTTACAAATTGATGCAAATTAAAAAGGAGATTTTCAATAAAGAAATGGGAAACTCTAATTTCTAAATTTTTTTTGTAACATTGTGTCCTAGTTCAGCAGGTGGGACCAGTTGTCACTGTGTGGGGGGTGATCAAAGCTGTGTATTCTACCCCCTCTATTCATTCCCGAGGTCAATGGCCCATTTGCAGCAGCTTCCCAGGGAGTCGTTAGCACCTCCACTCCCAGCCTGAGAGGGCGTAGGTGCTAATGGACCATCAACAGTCCAAAAATAGCCCATGACTCACAGAGTTAATCACCCATTGTGTGAGTCCCCGCCCTGGGGGAGGGACTGAGTGCTCCCTGAGGGTACAAAAGGGATGAGTAAGAAGACCTTGGGAATCTCTTGTCAGACCCAGAGGAGCAGCAGGACCTCAACAGGAGGAGACCACTACTCTCGACCAGACTACAGCCATCACTTGCACCAACAGGTTTTTCACTTCCTTTTGCTTTGGACTTGAGGGAACCACGCGGGTCTCAGCACAAGGGCTAACAAACCCCTTTGGGTTTGTACCCCAGGGCACTGGGTTATACTGCTGGGTTTGGGGAGTTGAAAGCAATTTCCCTTTGTGTCAGTATATTTACTGTATTGTTATTATTTAATTGTAGCTCTGACTTATAATCTCTCTCGTGTTGAGCTCATTTCTCCTGCTGGTTTACCTCTAAACCAGCACACATTGGTAGTATTTTCTGACAGATAATGATGCCTTGTAATTGCAAAGGCATCTTGTCACTTTTTTAATAACTTGCATAAGAAATTTAAAGCTTACTAAAAAACAAAGTGATATTCCCAGATCGCCGTCTTACAAATTCCCACTGAAATTAGGCAGAGACTTCTTCAATATTTAGTTTGAGTACTCTACAGTGTTTTAAAAAGGTCACATCATTCACTAAGTTTGGTGTATGTATGTGTAGCTGTGAGATTTCTTCGGAGTCATTTTGATTGACAGCAGGATGCAATAGACACACATGTCCAGATACACTTTTTTGAAGTTATAAGGCATCATTTTTTCATAAGCAGCATCAAGAGAGAGATTTAAGGGTGAGTGAGTATCTTAGGTTCAGAACAAATGCCGTAAACACTGTGACTGCAGGTTTTTTTTTAATTTGTCCCTTTTGTATTCTTTTCCCATTTGACAATAAACTTTTAACAGACAAGACTTAAATTCATTAAAATGGAAGGTTATATTGTGAAAATACTTTAATCATAGTGGAGTTAGTATGCACAATCAAGATACAAAATGCATTTACTCTAATGTTATGAAAACTCCTCCTGCTCTTCCCCTGCTCCACCATAAAAAAAAAAAAAATAGTCAATAAGCTGTGCAAAATGTTGTGTGGACTATTAAAATCCCTATATATTCAAGAACACATATATTAGAGCTATTTCATTGGAAACCTAATAAAACCTGGAACTACATGTTAGGATGTTGAAAGTGACTAGTTTTAAGCATGATGACATTGGAGAGAAAGCTAATAGAAGCTTAGATTGTGATGCTGTATAATCATTAAATATAGACCTAATTTGGCTGGTAATTAACCCTGGAATATTATGTTGTGTGAAGCCCAGGGTCAAAAAAAGAGAAATAACAACTTGCAAAGTGACTGAAAAATGCAGTATAAAAATTTAGGTGAATAACAATGAAGATGCAGTTGACCACTTTGGATTTCCTGTTAAAAACCTTTGCCTCTGCTGTCTTAGACAACGCCTGCTGAAAGTGCAAGCTGCTGAAGTCTGCTGCAAAACCATTATCATCTGTTCATTTTATTTCCATTGCCAATTATCCTTAATTATTGGAAAATTCTTCTCACATATAATGGCTGCTGAAATGCATGCTCATTAAACTGAAGCTCTAGCTCAAGAAATAGATTTTGATAAGCTATGTTATGCTATAGATTTGCATTTTCAAGTATTCCATTCTCAGTTAACTTTGAATCCATCTTTGCACAGCATTTTCCCGGTTACATTCATGTATTTATTTATTTTTACAGGAAAAAGAAACAAAAGGCTAGAATTCCTTGCTGAAAGCTGACATAATTAGTATAAAAAGACAGACGTGGTTCGAATTGCCAGTAGCTAAGCAATAAATATGGACAAACATTGTTTCTGAAGGGATGGGTGATGTCACTTGAGCAAGGGCAATAAGAGGGTGCAATTTTGGATTTGCATCTCCACTGATAACAGAGTATTTTACAAAAAAATCTAATTAAAATAAAGGCAAATACCTGTCAAGATATGCACGTATCGGTGCATATCAATGTTTTTGAGCACGTAGCTCTTTTCTTTCTCATTCCCTATCAATCTCTTCTTTGTCATGTTTTCTCTTTCATAATTTTGCGACCTTATAAACAAAAAAGAATGGAGTTTTTTGTGTGTGTATCTTGTTTTAAACAACATCTCTTCCCTTACTTTAGAAATATACACACACATAACATCATAAAATCAAACACAAATGTTAAGGTGACAATTTTAATTTCCTTTAGATGTTGTAGCTGTGTTGCCAGTTCTTCATTTCCTTATTAGGCATTACAAGACTCATGACAGACGCAGGTTTTAAGGTGCAGTCTGATCTTTAAGGTAGATTTTTTTAAGGTAGTCTTCCTGTTCCAGACATTCTGTCTACTATCTAGAAGCCATATAAAAGAATAACAAGAACAAATTTCAGAATGATACAGAGAAACTAACTGCCTATATAATTTAATGGTTTTAATTTTTGATATGGATTGAAAACTCTGTTGGTAAAATTGGGTTAAGACTAGTTTTTCTCTTCATACCCTTGTGAAAGATATTTATGTGAATGCTTTGATATTTAGTACATTCAGACAAACTCTCTCAAAGTGTTTTTTGTTTTGCTTTGTTTTGTCCTTTTTGAATTTTGTTTTGTTTTCAACAACATGAAAGATACAAAAAGAAAGCTGCCATCCTAATGCTATTTCCACAGAGCACTTGGTGGGTAAAATTGAGTTACTGCTTTAGTTCTGAACTCCCCAAAACCCACCTTTATGAATCAGAATGAGATATGGGGAAAAGACCATTTTACTAAATCAAAAAACCTAATGAGAACTGTGAGGGTCTCCTTTATAACCCTTTATTCAGCCAACAGAATTACTACTTCTTTCTATTATGAAAAGCATACAGAGCTATCTTATTGGCTCCCTTCCCATCTTCATGCCCACTCTTTCCATGAATTGAATACATTCCTTCTGCTTCTGAAGAATCTCTCTATGGCTTTTCTAAGGGCAATGCTTATATTATAGATCATGTAAAATTAATTTTTCATGAATAAATATTACATATACATGTTTTAATATGAAATCCAAACTAAGCTGCCTGGTCATTTAGCTGTGCACAACTCTAACCATGACCAGCAGTAAAATCTCTAGGATCAAAATCTGGCTGGCAATTTTGTTGATAATATCCAAGGCAAAGTACAATTCAGGTTACTCTTTTACCGTTCCATTGGCTGTGCTGAACTGACAGTAATCGTCATGGCTAGGCTTCGCGA
>VWZD01011332.1:302119-458729 GCA_013396695.1 Sakesphorus luctuosus | reverse complement strand
TTGGTGAGGCCACACCTTGAGTGTTGTGTTCAGTTCTGGGCCCCTCAGTTCAGGAAAGATCTTGAGGGGCTGGAGTGGGTCCAGAGAAGAGCAGCAAGGCTGGTGAAGGGACTGGAGCACAAGTCCTATGGGGAGAGACTGAGGGAGCTGGGGTTGTTTAACCTGGAGAAGGGGAGGCTCAGAGGTGACCTCATCACTCTCTAGAACTACCTGAAGGGAAATTCTAGCCAGGTGGGAGTTGGTCTCTTCTCCCAGGCACTCAGCAATAGGACAAGGGGGCACGGGCTCAAGCTCTACCAGGAAAAATTGAAGTTGGAGTTCAGAAAAAAATTGTTTCCAGAGAGAGTAATCAGGCATTGGAATGGGCTGCCCAGAGAGGTGAATTCCCCATCCCTGGAGGTTTTTAACCTGAGATTGGCCGTGGCACTGAGTGCCATGATCTGGTAAAGGGACTGGAGTTGGACCAAGGGTTGGACTTGATGATCTTGGAGATCTTTTCCAGCCTAATCGATTCTATGATTCCCTGGCATGGCCATGGTTGTCCCTGAAGGATACGAGGGAGGCACTGGAGCAGCTGCAGAAAGAATTCAAGGGTTGGTGTTTGTGCTGGTAAGAAAGCTACTCTGAGGGCCAGGAGTACCTGACTAGGGTGAGCAGAGTCTGCCAAAGAACAGGATGGTTTGGGATTTGTTGTGTCTGATGAAAAACAGGAAAGGGTGGTCAGCTTTAAAAGTCATTGTGGGTGTTCTTGATCTCATCACTAGGACACCTGTGGCTGCAGCTGCCTCGGTACCTTCCTCATTGACCTCCACAAACGCTTTGTGAATAACTTTTGAGATGGAAAGATTCTTCTTCGCTGACATCCCTGTGAAATCAGCCTGAACTGGGTCAAAAGCATTTCGTATCCCCATACTGCTCAAAGAGGCTTTAAGGTCATAATTCTCTTCCAGCTTCATCTTGGGCAGGTACAGATCCACTTCAGCTTGCATCATGTTGTCTGATTTGGTCCATTCAGCCAGTTTCTCATAGGTCAGCTCTCTTTCCACCTGCAATGAGTTGGGGAAGAAAATGGTTGGAATGGGAAGGACAGAGACAAAATATGCACTGACCAGTGTCTTAATTCTCATTAAGAACATGTAAAACAAAACTCAGCTACCACCAGATGGAACATGCACCATATTCACAGGGCATGATCCTGAAAAGTGCCAAGTGACTTATACTTCTGTTTATTTTCTTAAAGATGGTGAGCTGTAAGCCTGAACCCTCAAAGTAGTTTAGTATTTTTTCTCTGGTGTGAAGAATATTGCTTTTTTTGCAATGTGTGACATAATAATAGGTGCTTGTGGTGTGTCTATAACTTTTCTCTTGTTATAAAGAAATACAAAGCATGGGACTGAGGCACAAATAAAAATATGTTTTCCCTGATCTGTTTAGAATCTGAAACTGATCCTCTGATGGTCATGAGTTGCTGTTCACACCTACTGGATCAGGGTAGTCAGCACTTCGTTTGAGAAACCTCACCACAATCAGGTGCAAATCCAGACTGCAAAGGACATTAAAATGAAATTACACAGCCTTCAAGAGAAGACAACTCAAGGGCATAGTGATTCAGATGTGATCCTTTCTTTCCTTTTGCTATTCTGACAGTAGTAAAGAGGACACAAAATAGGCTAGGACAGTTGTGTGGACACAGGTTTTAGATGTACTATGTTTGCAGTATTGTCAGATGCCCTGAATCTCAATCTCAGAAATCATGGTGTTACAGTTTCTGAAACAAAGTATGTACATATCAGAGCTATTCAATTGTGATGTTGAGCCTTGTTCTTCTTCACTCTTTTAATCTGTTTTTGGTACTGTTTCATGGTGTATGTGGTACAACAGTAGGTCAGCTTTACCATCTCCAGACCAGTGGTGTTATCATTGATGTCATCTGGTAGGAGGACAAACATGCTGAGTTCATTTTCCACATATGGCAGCTCAATGACGGTGAATTTCATGCTTGCTTCATGAAATATAAAAAAATTTTCTTTCAGAAACATCATCTGTACTGGTTTAGTCTTGGTCTGTGAAAAAATTCAAACATTAAATATTCCTGCATGTTGTTATAGTTTAAGCTGGCAAAATGCCAACTGCCTGGTACACAGGCAAAAGGTCCACTCTCAGAGAAGGAGAGTGAGGGAAAAAACCAGAAATGAGGCTTTGGACATGGTGATGTTCTTATATTTATATAGAGAAGTGGAAAGCTTAACACCAAATATGAAATAGCACATAGTGACAGGAACCAACAACAGGCTCACCGAGGTCGCCCCAGCTAACAAGCAGAATTCTGAACCAACTAAACCTCCTCCCCAAAGGAAACCTCCCAGCAAGAGGGAAAAAGGAATTAACAGGAATATGCTCACTTCCCCAGGTAAACAGCCACGCAGACCAGCAGCAGGGCCTGATATCAGCAGTCAGGGAGTAGGAACCCTCCTGGTCCGAAGCATGGACTGAAAAGGCGGAAACTCCTCCCCCCTGGCTTGTTATACTCCTCGACGCTTCTTAATGATGTCAGATGATATGAAATACCTCTTTGGCTGCTTAAGTCAGATGATACCTGTCCCCTCTAATCTGCGTCACATCCTTTGAGGCTTGCTGAAAACTGAGGCCTAAATGGGGACCTATGCTGACTAGAGCCAAAACTACTACACATGTATTAAAGGATGATGACATTTACTTGCTTCATTAAACTGAAAGAAAAAATTTAAAACAATTATGAGGCTCAGCAGCATTTGTACACCCAGAACCCTTTCCTTTGGACAGTATTGCATACACGCCTTTCTCAAAGTCTTTGGCATCTTTATAAAAAATCAGCATAGGCACATATGCTAACTACCTACTGACTGAATCCCTTGTAATATATTCATTAATTTAAAATAAAGGTGTTAGCTTTGATAAGCAAGTAACTGCTGTTGAGTTTCATGTTTTCTCCAAAAGGTTACATTATTTGAAGTGAGAACCTTGACTGGGGGAAAAAAGTGTTGATTTTCTTCCCCTGCATATTTTATCCTTCCAGGCAATACTGATTGTCACACTTTACCTCTGAAACATATTTTATGTGACCTGTGCTGGCTTTTCCTCTTCCCCAGACTGTATAGGACAGAATTACCATACGGGACAGGGTTGCCCAAAAACCTTCTGAACCTCTATGTTGTTTTATGTTCACAGAGCTTTTACTAAGTGCAAAAGTTTTATCTGTTTGCAGGCTTGGCTGTTCACCCTGTAAATGAAACCCTCTCTGGGCACAAATGTATTGCGTTTGTGTGGTGAGGTTTTGGTAGCAGGGAAGCTGCAGGGATGGCTGCTGTGAGGAGGCATCAGAACCTCCTTAATGTCAGGCCAAGGCAGTTCCAGCTGGCTCCAAGGGCAGACCTGTTACTGTCCAAATCAGAGCCAGCCAGTGATGCTGGTAGTGCCTTTGTGGTAACATATTTCAGAAAGGGCAAAAAACTGCTGCACAAAAGAAACTGGGAAAGCTGAGTGAGAAAATGTGAGAGGAACAATTCTGCAGACATCAAGGTTGGTGAGGAAGGAAGGGGAGAAGAGTTTCCAAGTGTTGCAGCTGAGATTCCCCTGCAGCCCATGGTGAAGACCATGGTGCTCCACATATCCACCCTGCAGCCTGGGGAGGACCCCATGCTGGAAAAGGTGGATGCGCCCTACAGAAAGGTGCAATCCATGCAGAACCCATGGTAGGGCAGGCTCCTGACAGGATCTGTGGCACTGTGGAGGGGAGCCCACTCAGGAGAAGGTTTTCTGGAATGACCGGTGATCCCACAGTGGACCCATGGAGCAGCCCATTCCTAAGGACTGGGCCCCAGGGAAAGTGTCCACACTGGAGCAGTTCCTGGAAAACTGCACTGGATGTGAAGGACTGTATCCCATGGGTGGGACCCCACACTTGAGCAGGGGAAAAGGAGGAGGCGGAGGAGGAGGAAGCAGCACAGACAACAGTGCGATGAACTGACTATGACTTCCGTTCCCAGTTCCCCTACACTGCTTTGGACCACAGCTGGAAGAATCAGGAGTGAAGTTGAGCCTGGGAGGATGGGAGAAGTGGGGGGAAGGTGCTTTATATTTACTTTTATTTCCCATTAACCTACTCTGATTAATTGGCAATAAATTAAATTAATTTTTCTAAGTTGAACCTATTTTGCCCATGACAGTAAACGATCTCCCTTCCTTTTCCTGACCCATGACTTTCTCATCCTATTTTTCACCCCCTGTCCTATTGAATAGGGGGAGTGATAGAGCCTTGGTGGGCACCTGGTGGTCAGCCAGGGTCACCCACCACAACCATCTGCCATGGTGGGTCCTAAAACTGCACATGAAGCATTGTAGGTTTCGGGTACACAGCCACATCATCGACACAATTGCTTCACATTGCCTGGCATACAAAAGGTATTTGCACTCTTAATCCATGTCAAAGAAAATTCTTGCTTTCACTGATGAATAATTTTGCTTGCTTTTGACACAGTCCAAAAGTATGCATGAAGTCAGCTGCTGGGAACTGTCGGAGCATGATTGTTTAAAAATACTGTTGTCTCAATAATGTGCCCTCAGTAAATACTGAATAATCATCCTTATGCACTCAAGCTAAAATGACAAACCCCTGTGAAAATTCCATGTGAGGTTAGACACAACACCAAGGGTATGTGTGGAAAGAGCAGCTGGATCACATCCCTTGAGCTCAGAGTCCCAAAGGCAGAAGAAATTCATGGGGGTGTAAGCAATGCTCTGAAAAGCAACTTGGCCCCATTTGGAAATGGGAACATGGTATTTAGAGACATCTGTTCTTGTCCTTAAGCTACTTAACTTAACTTACTTAACTCACTTTTCTTAACTTTAACTGTTCTCAAGTGTTTTCATAGAATCGATTGGATTGGAAAAGACCTCCGAGATCATCAAGTCCAACCCTTGGTCCAACTCCAGTCCCTTTATCAGATCATGGCACTCAGTGCCATGGCCAATCTCAGGTTAAAAACCTCCAGGGATGGGGAATTCACCACCTCTCTGGGCAGCCCATTCCAATGCCTGATTACTCTCTCTGCAAAGAATTTTTTTCTGATCTCCAACTTAAATTTCCCCTGACAGAGCTTGAGCCCGTGCCCCCTTGTCCTATTGCTGAGTGCCTGGGAGAAGAGACCAACCCCCACCTGGCTAGAACTTCCCTTCAGGTAGTTCTAAAGAGTTATAGAGTTTTGATACTGAGGAGCTATTAATTAAAAATCCTTTTCTCATGGATATGTGTAAGTAAAATAGTTGTGACTTATTTTCAAAGTTGCTGTTCTGACCGAGTTTGCACTATGTTCCCAGCTATAAGAAGTGTTGCAGTGGCATATGAAATACAGGTGAAATATTTACTTTTCAATAACAGACATATTGATATATGACAAAAAGCATATAGACAAGGAATTTACCTTATTTAGTCTGAAGGGCATCTCAGAAGTATTTTTCTCCAGAAATTTGTTTTCCCACTTTCCTTTGAAATAAATGGCATTTACTAAGACCAACACAGTGTGAGAATTGAGAGATCCTGCAGGCAGCAGACTCCGTATTTTCCCTTCAAAAATCAAACAGGAATGTTATTCCAGTGTGACTGGGTAACTTGACATTTTTAATTGTGAGTTCTCTCTGCCTAACCCTGTTACAAAAATGTTTGGATTGGGGAGGGGTTTTTTTATTGTACATTTTTATGGTGTACTTCTGGTAAAAATGGGGTTTGAAGTGTCACTGTATCTTTTGCCCAGAGAAGTTGTGCATGCCCCATCTCTGGAAGTGTCCAAGGTTAGGTTGGCTGAGGCTTTGAGCAACGTGGTCTAGTGGAAGGGGTCCCTGCCCACGGGAGGGGGATTGAAACTAGATGGTCTTTGAGGTCTCTTCCAAACTAAATCATTCCATGATTCTATTATTTCTTTTTAATATATTTGTTGGCGTTTTAGTAGTAAATGGCATTGGAAGGTGGGCAAATTGGTATAGCTTGGATGTTCTGTGAAGTTGGTTGCAAGCAGCTGAAGAACGCAGAAGTAAAACCCTCACTAATTGTGGAGCCACACAGTATCTACCTGTGCATGCCTTTGAACAGCAATAATTCAGGAGATGATACAGCAAAAAGAATCAAGGGAAGGACCTTGTAAAGAGCATCAGTTAAGTTTGGAGAGTGGCATTCTTCAAACTACTTAACCGTACTCTGCTCATCACTTGCTCCTCTGAGCTTCCATCTTTTATGGAGCCTTGGCTGCAAGAGCAATAAATCTGGAAATACAAATTATTTGAAAATGAGGCAGGAAAAAAGGGTGTCAGAGAGATACTTACTTTCAGTTTTATTTTCAACCCACGAATTGATCTGTGCTCTGACTTGTTCTGCAGCTGTCTTAAAGTTTACAGCTTGTGGCTTTGCATTGTAGTAGCTTGTAATGAGCTGTAAGAACTTCTGAAAGATAGGATTGGAAAGTATATGCTCATTTAGTTAAAATTGAGATATGAAAATATTGGAAATAACCACAGATTATACAATCTGCTAATGCATAATTTAAGAAAATAAAATTTGTTTTAAAAAAGATAAATCTCATAATAAGGTGTGATACATTCTATACTAATTATTAAATAAGGACTGATCAAACATCAGTCTCAAAGAAACATACATCAATTTTTTTTGTTTGAAATCAAAGGTGCAAATTTGTAATTTTGAAATATCCGTGAAACAAACATTTTTCACTTTTTTAATTTCTCAAAAATACTATTTATGTCATATAAATACTTTTTTCCCTGCTTTATGACATAGTCTTCAGTACAAAATGGAAGAATAGTCTCATATAAAGTAGAAAAAAGGCTTTTAGTTTGCTTCAGAGGTGGGGAACCTGCCAGAAGTTTGTGAGGACAATAGGGGATCAGGTATAAAGGGGAAGTTCTTGTTTAATTAAGTCAAGACGGAAAAGTAGAATTAATGTTTGCATTGCTGTGTCTGCTGCGAAACAGTTGATGGATATTCCCCGCAGGAAATTCCCTGGATTCTCTGTAAAGCATATGTACATGAGATTATGAAGAAAATGAGCAATACGCATTCAGAAAGACAAATTGCTAATTACTCAGGAAACCAAACAAACTCCAAGATCAAAGAACAATAATCTCACTTAAAGCCACCTTTCATGGAACTGGAAGATGATTAATACAATGTCAGTTTTAAAAAGATTTCAAAGATACAGGCAATTACGAACTCATGAGTCTGTATGGGGCAAATGAATAAGAATAGGTGTAGTGGGTGTGTGGATTAACGTGACTTATTGGAGGAGTGTCAACAACATTTTGTAATAGGAAATCCTTAATCACAAATCTGTTGGAGTTTTCTGAAGGTATCAGGAAGCAGATGGATAACAAGGTTGAGCCATTACAATCTTTCTGGATTACCAAAAGGCATTTTGTAAGACCTCACCAAAGGGTGAGCATACATGGGAATACGTGTTTGTTCGAAAGACTGGAAACCAAACATAGGAGGAAATAATGTTCACAGTCAAGAGTTATTACTGCTGGAGTACCACAAGGACATATGTACTGGGGTCTGTGCTACAGTATTTTTTCTATAAATCCACAGTCTACATGATTACATTTAAATATATATATTGGCATAATTAAAAGTGATCCAGAGAAGTGTAAGGTATAGAAAGGGATTATTACTGTTTAAGAATGAGGTATTGAAGCTATCATGGACAGTTGCATGAAAAAAAATCTGCCTAATAGTGGCAAAAAAGGCCAATAAAAATTTAAGTTAGAAAAAAATGAGTAGCCAACAAAAGAGACACTTGTAGAGTGGCACTGTATAATGCCCTGCTGTGCCCACTGTCTTGAGTTCTCAGTGCTGCTGTGACAGTCTCAGAAATGCTGAATGCTGAAGTATAAAAGATACAGAGACAGGGGATGAGGGTGACCAGAGATGTGGTCATGTCCTTTAGAAGAGAAACAAACCAACACAATGCCAACAGGCAGCGAGCTCAAAAGGCACAGGCACTTCCAACAGTGTGTAGCTCAATGCGGAAATCCTGGTGCTGAGGGCTGAAGTCGAGTCAAAAGACAAGTCTGCAAAGTCCTGAAACAACAGCTCGTCAAGGTCTATTAAGTTGACATGTCCTCTGGTTCAGGAAGTCCCTGAGGTGCAGATCACTTGGTGACCACAGCACCAGGTTCTGGAGAAGCATCACTGCACAGAATGCCTTTTTCCCATGCACTTCCTAAACCGTTGCCCCCTGCTGAAAACAGAGGGTCCTCGTGTCTGTCCTAGGATAGCCCTTTACGGCTTTCCTTGTGTTCTCACTGAAACCCCACTGCTATAATTTGGAATTTTTATATCATCTCTACTGGTAATCCCTGTTAATGTCAACATATTCTCAAGTAAAGATGTTTAACTCACAGGCAGTAATGGGTAGGTCTTTTCCTCATACAGTCGGTTAGCACTCTTCAGCAAGTAGGTGCTTCTTCTTTTGTTGATGGCAGACAGGAGCTTTTTGAAGCCAGAGTGGATGTTTTCAGCTTGCTCATGCTCAGGATCCTTGGAAAGAGACACCAGTTAGTAAGGAATATTTTTTTTCTGTTGCACTTGCTATGTTTATTTAAATTGTTCAGGTTCTTTTAATTAAAAATGAGTTTCAGTGAATGAAACTCTTCTTGAGTATGTTGCATATTAGCAGCATTGTATATAACTGGATAAATTGTTTGCTATCTGTTTCTGCAGTGCTGTGTAGGCCTTTTGGGACATCAGTTGATGATGCTTCCAGGAAGCTGAATCTCCTCATTTTACTTATGGTCATGCCTCATTTTCAGTTTCACAAGGACCCACCAATGCAGCCTGGCAGCTTCTCAGGAGTTATTCTATTCTGACAGACACCAATATCAGGTCTTGGACTTACCAACTATTCAGATTTTCCCTGTTTCACATTATTTTCGCTATTGCTGTTTGGATTTCAGAGAGAGCTTGTCTTGGATGTCAGTGTTGATGGTTTTAGGGAGTATCAGCTTGCTTGCCAGCTGTTGCCAGCTGTTGCTTTGCTAATGGAGGAGTAAGTTGCTACCTGTCAGCTGCTCCCCACCAGCTGCCAGGGTGCAATCTCCTTCTCTGTTTCATATACCATGCCCTGACCATGAGACACTGAGAGTCTCTGCCACTGACTCATGGTGACTTGTCATAACGTTGGTGAGGTGACATTCCTCACTCTGACCTTTTCTCACTCATGCTGAGACATGGGGTTCTAGGAAGGACACCTAGGAAAGAATCTGGTATCCAGAGGACACAGCATAGCAGAGATTGAGTTTTCCACAGGGATGGGAACAGAATGAAGAGGTAATAGATTGAAATATTTGAAGGACAAGATTAGACAGACTTTGCTACAACTTATGAAGTCAATGAATTGCTAAAATGAATGGGAATGTAATGATTCATCCTGAAGAATCATCCCGCACTGTCTAGGGAGAGAATGATTTAACATCCTCCCCCCTTTTTGTTTCCAGTTTGTCCAATTTAATTTCTTTGAGCTATCTTTTAGTTTCTATGCTGCAAAACACATGGCTTGTTTGAGTTTACAAGCTTTTCAGTGTTTAAGGAGTTCATTTGATGAAAAAGATTTGGGCAATTTCTCCTGGTGGCAAGTCTTTGGGGAGCTGATGAGCAAGGGTGAGTCAGCATACATTACCTTAAAGGGGAATTTTGTCTGCCTGATGTGTCTGTGTATAAGAAAGGTGGAAGGGGCTTTATTGGGTAGGGCTGGAGTCAAGTGTGAATGCAGTAGTTGTACTTTAACACTACAGAATAAAAACTCAACAACCCAAAGCTGATAAGAGATAGAATTGTCCATATCATATTAGGACAGCTGATGTTTTGGTATTTCCATAGCCCAGCTAAAACCATGTAAAATAGTATTAAGGCCAGTCAAAGTGCTGTTGGTGTTTCAGTACTGATTTTGAAGGATTGAGTTCGTGAGTTTTACAGTAATATTACCTTCTTCTTCACTTTTTATGTAGTTCTTAATGAAGTGAGACAGTAGATAAGAGACTGAAAACAAGCAGATGTTAAAAGGCAAAAGCAATAGTTGCATAGGAGTATTCCATTCTCAGATATTTTTATCTCTGAGTCTTTGGTTGTAATGCATACCATCTTTCTTTTCTTTGGTCTCCTTGGAGAAGGCCTTGTCTTAGATGAACCTTCTTCTCCTGCAGTCTGGTTGAAATGAAGAACCTGTGATGGTGATAAATGTTCACAAAGACTGTTTGTTGGAGACAAATATGGCCAAGGGTAGTAAGTATGTTGGTTTTCTATGGTAATTCAGCAGCCATGCCTAATGATAGTTAGTCTGTTAAAGTTACTGGGGACAAGACTGTGCTCTCCATTAAGTTTCTGTAACTGTATCATTATATAGATTTATTAAATATATTGTATAGTTTTTAGCCACATTGACATCTTAATAATAGATAAATATTGTGATAAATCAAACATGATTTTATTTAGATAGGTGGTTAGTTTGTGCTTAGCTGTATGGAATCTGTTTTCAGATCATGACAGAACACAACAAAAGGCGTAGCACAATTCAGAGTCTTACTACCACGACGCAAATGTAAAACTCTGCATTTAATGGTGTTAGGTAAATGCGTATAACCTAAAAG
The DNA here is from genome assembly GCA_013396695.1 of Sakesphorus luctuosus. Lineage (NCBI taxonomy): Eukaryota > Metazoa > Chordata > Aves > Passeriformes > Thamnophilidae > Sakesphorus > Sakesphorus luctuosus. The sequence continues at coordinate 448,043 of VWZD01011332.1, read as the reverse complement.
AGTACAAATATTGGAAAGTTCTGTGAAAGAGGGCAGACTGTCTCTCACAGTATCCTTCTGGGCAAAATATCCAGCATACAGCTGAATAATTGTTACACGAAGGGTGAGCCACTGGCTCACAGGTTGGGCACATACAGTGAATGGGGTAACACCAAGTTGGCATCCAACCTCTAGTGGGGTTCTACACGGCTCCATCTTCAGCCCAGTTCTCTTCAACATCTTCATTCATTACTTGGACACACTGGTTGTGTGTATAGACTGGGGAAGGAGAGGCTGAAGAGCAGTGCTGTGGAAGGGGACCTGGGGGTCCTACTCAGTGACAACCTGAATGTGGGTCAGCAGTGCCCTGGCAGCCAGGAGGGACATCCCTGCCCTGGGGGGCATCAGGCACAGCATCACCAGCTGGTCGTAGGAGGGGATTGTCCCACTCTGCTCTGCACTGGGGCGGCCTCACCTGGAATATTGGGGCACTTCTGAGTGCCACAATACAAAAAGACATTAAGCTATTGGAGAGCATCCAAAGGAGGGCTATGAGGATAGTGAAGGGTCTGGAGAGGAAGCCTTATGGGAAGTGGCTGAGGTTGCTTGGTTTGTTCAGCCTGGAGAAGAGGAGACTGAGGGAACACCTCACTGTGGTCTTCCTCACAAGGGGAACCAGAGGGGCAAGCACTGATTTCTTCATTCTTGTAACCAGTGACAGGACCTGAGGAAATGAGGCAGGAAGCTGAGTCAGGGAAGGTTTAAGTTGGATATCAGGAAAATTTTTTTCACCCAGAGGGTGGTTGGGCACTGGAACAGGCTCCCCAGGGAAGTGCTCACAGCACCAAACCTGACAGAGTTCAAGAAGCATTTGGACAACACTCTCAGGTGCATGGTATGATCCTTGGGGTCTCCTGTGCAGGGCCAGGAGTTGAACTCGATGATCCAGCTCAGGATATTCTATGATTCTATGATATTTTTTAATATTCATGGAGAATTACCATTTTTATGGACTTAATATGTCACAAACAAAGGTATTTATGCCACTCCTCTGCAGCCAGGAACATGTTCAGGAGAGCTTTCTAACCTCTGTGTGCAGTATGAGAAAGCAGATGTACTGCTGCCAGAACCAGCTGATGTCCAGAAACAGTGATTTTATCTCCAGATTTCCTTTCTATAGCATATCTTAGCTCCATATTATTTATTTTAATAAAGTTGTCTCTACAATACTATTTCAGCACTGTATTGGGTGAATTATTCTATTCAGAGGGCAATTAAAATGAAGTGTGGGGTTCCAAGCAAGACCGACAGTAGTCTCTAATATCAATAACTTGGTTTTGGCAAACCACTTGCCATGTTCTCAGAACTGTAAATACAAGTTAACTGCAGGGGCAGTGCAGAGCAGGGTCATCCTGGAAATAAAGTGGAAGAATAGTGATCTGCAGTGCTGACTGCATGACAGGAGCTATTTCCTGTACCAACATTATGGCAGGTCCCTGTTTTCCATGTTTTCCCTTTATGTTCCCCATAGGTAGAATAACAATTCAATTTATGTAGGAATCACACTTCTAATTTCAGAGCTTACCTCAGCCATCTGGGTTGCGGTGTCACCTTTTGCACCCAGGTGGACCATGGCAAGAGCAGTTGCAATACTCCAAGGAGAAAAGAAAATGTTTTGGCCTTTGGAAGTTTCATTCAGCTTTTTGTAAAGGTCCAGAGTGAAGCTGTTTGTTGACACTGAGAGAGACTCCATTGATACACCTGAGACAAATGAGCATCAGAGACTGCATCTTTACTTTTTTTAAAAAATACAAAGCTGCAATTGGAGGATTGCCTATTCCCTCCCAAATACAGTCTGAGGGTGTCGCTGTAGTGAGTAAAATACTGCACAGATACCAAGTACAGTCAGCTAGTAGGACCTTCATTATTTCTTCCTTCCACATCACTTCAGTGTCCTCAGCTTTCTACTTATTCTTCATCATTTGAATACGATCTTAGCTAGAAATATTTTCACAGTCCAGACTTGTTTCAAAACTCCATTTGCTTTTTGCTGAATTTTCATAGAGTTATTCTTCAGTTCTGAGAGAGTGAAACAGAATAATTTCTCACTGTGCTGCTCTGGGCTTTTTTTCTATTTGTTCAAACTTCCTGTGCTGTTATTTTCTCTTGAAAAAAGCATGGTGAATTCATGTGATTCATTACATGTATCCTGAAGGATACTAGAGATATGTAGATTTTTATGTGTTCTTGGTGTAGCTAAACCTACATTTGGAATCTGTAGTTGGTTTTCTTAGTTATTGTTTTTCAAATAAAATCCTCTATCTTACATATAATGCCAAATAGTTCCTGTTTTAACCAACAACAAATTTTCTCTGGTTTCCTGCTGGTGTATCAGAATCTGCGGATTTTCTATTGTTGTTTTGCTTCTTTTTCTAAGTATGTTTTTACAGGACAAAACCAAAGCAAACAAATAACCACAATCCCAGGATTAAACTGATTTTCCATACATGGATCCAGAACCAACCTGTGCTTCTTATTAGCATATTTTAGATCAATATAATATTTTGATAAGTGTTACGATAAACTCAGGAATTTCCACTGTCTTCACCAGCATAATGACTAATAAAACATTTGGTAAAGTCAGTGTAAAATGGCATCATCTGAAAAGTTAAGCATTAGATCAACAACAACAATTGGGCATTTAAATCTGTCTTCACCCACAATTTGTGTGATTAAATAAAAACCTGCAGTCCTCAAAGCAGCAAACTGCTGTGAAGTGTCAGAGATGCCTGGAACCTCTGGGGTCCTCAAGTTTTGTTTTCAAAGCTTCTGAGGGCTCTGCAACCACTTTGAAAAATTCTCAGGAGTGCTTCAGAGGTAAATGCCATGCAGCCTGGCTCATGCCTAAGCATTTTTAGGACCTTCAAATCAGATATCTTATTGCTGGTGCTGGAGATGCTGTTACACCCAGAGCAGATCTAGGGATCAAGACTGAGCTGAACATTTTTGCCTGAAGGATTTCAAACTGACATCTCCTTCTCCAGTTCCCAGGAAGTATCTGGGGAGCAATCAAGTATTTCTCAGGCTCAAGAGATAGAATATGTGTGTGTTTCCATGAGGTTCACTGGTCTACTAACCACTTTGGTCATCTGGAAAAGGGAAAGTCTGTATGCCTGGTCCAGTAGTTATTTGAAAGTAATAAATGAGAGGCTTGAACTAATACACCCAGTGTTAAGCATCCAAAACACTGTGCTAGAGTGTTGTCTTGTGTGTTCAATTCCATGATCAGTAGAAGGGTGTTCTCTCCTGCAGTTTGTTCTCAGTCCTCTGATCTAACTGACCAGAAACCTCATGATTAAAGCACCCTTCCTACAGGTGAGGAAACTTTCTGCCCTTTCAGGCTATGTAGGTTTTGCCCAACCCCAGATTGCATTCTGTCCACTGTGCCTTGGCACAGGGTTTCCCTAAGGGCTACACTTTGTACTAAATAATAAGCACTCCCTTCCCCTGCATCACTTTTGTTCCATTTTTTAACCTCTTGGTTCCAGAGAATTTAACATGAGTTTTTAAGTCTTCCAAATAAGAGCTAGTAATTTTAATATAAATATTTACACTACCTGAAATCCTGAGAGAGGGATGAGTTAAGATCTGCCTTCAGTCAGCATCTGGGGCATTCTGTGGGGCAAGTGCCTTTGGAAATGAAGAAATGTTTGCACCTCCCTTTTCTTGTCTACATCCTCTTCTTGTATTAATGCACACATTCCATCATTTACTCTAGTTCTCTACTCTGTCACCTGCTTTCAGAACTCAGAGAGAGAGGGAGACCGCCTGAATTCAAGGTCACTGTTCATGGATGTATGTCCTGGCCAGTATTGCCTTTTCCCCACGGATGTCCTCCACATCCTTGATGTTTGACCTGCAAATGTAGGGGTTGCAGAAAATATTTCAACCACCCTGTGTTGCCAAGGGATATGTTGAAATAATTTCACAGCTTCCTTTAGTTTTTACTCCACAAAATGGGGAAATAAATAGAAAATTATCTCAAAGCTATGGCTGAAAGATAACATTAACATTAACTGTTAGTCTCATTCATCCTGTGGTTAAATTTGAGAGGAGAAGCATTTGAATACTTGTGGCCCTCAGGTCACAGAAAGCCCTTACTTTGTGCAAGGATGTTTTGCATTTTTACTTTTCTGTTTCAGAAAGCAGATCACAAAGGAAACTCAGAAAATATTTACACAGTCACCTAAAATAGTGATGAAATAGAAGTGAACACTGGACTCATTTGAACTGGTGGATGTTGTTTTCAGAGACTGCTGCTCCTCACAAAGGAGGTGAAGGTGCATTAGAAACCTACAGGGTCTACATTATATCAAGCTTGTTATTCCTCTCTGGTGGATTGAAGGAGTTTGAATCATCCACCAAAATCTGCAAAACTGCTTGAAAACTCTGCTTTTAATGACTTCTTTTAATGAAACGCTTGTATAAAAGTAAAGAGTAAAAATGGGAGAATGTGTAAAACTGCATATCAGCAAAGGTGTAATATAAAAGTGTCACATGTACATAAATGTTTCACTTTAAATCAGTGTAATTATGATCCTAATCTGTGTGACTTAGTTGCAATTGTATTGATAAATTTCATTTGTGACCATTATTTGTCTTTTCTGCGACACTGATGGTTAGTTAGGACTGGCCTCTGCCCATTAGTATGACAAATGCAGAATAAACCTATTACCATGCAGTTGACCTCTATGGAAAAAGCATTTTTATGAAGTGTACAAGTCTGTATTTTGAACAAGAATTATGTATTAGTGCTTCTATTCACTTAAAATCTGACTGGTACATATGCCATACAAGGTTTCAAAGAGATATATGCGCCTCTCTTTCTTCATATCTTTGAAGTGTGAAGCCAGGAATGTCCATCTTATTTGCTTGCTTCAGAAATGATGAGACACAGTTATGTTATGAGCTTAAAAAATTTTCTGCTATGTATCTTAAACTGCTGTTATTTTTTAGATAAATTAATAGGAGAGGGAAAAAACCCCAACCAAACAGTTAGTGGTACTACAAGCTACAGAGATTGGTGAAAAATACAGGAAAATGAAGAAAGGTTACCCAAATTGTGTAGACACTCTTTGTGGTATATACCAGCTGCTGCAAGATCCTGTTTAGCAACAGGCATTGGAGTCACAAAGGGGAGCACATTAGGCAAAGAAGAACTGCTCTTGGTTGTGCTGTGCAAGATGAAAACAGTGAGAGAAATTAGTAATGGTACAAACAAGGTTTCACAACATCACAACACTTGACCTGTTGACCTTAAGTGGATTAACCTCTGACAAATGGTTATAAAAATGTCTTTTGATAAAACCAGTCATTTTCTTCTGGCATACTGGTGAAGTAATTTTCGTCTTTTTTGAAGCTGTCTTTTATCCCCATCTTGCTCAGAAGTGAGTTTGTATCTTTCTGCCTGTTTGATTGCCATATTCCCATACCTGTACTCTGTAAATGGTCCAGTCCGAGTAGCCTTTTTGGGCATTCATTGAAGATCAGTTTTCTTGCAGGTACACCTAGTAAAAAGCAGCAGAAGTTAAAATCAGTGTTAGACTAAGTCCAATTATGAATTTTTACTCTGCAGAAAATCCTATTCAGTTATATCCCCTGGTAAGAAAACAAAACCAAGTATCACATCTGTTGCAATAGAACTCAAAAGAAGTGGCCTATAAATAACATGTAAAAAGGGGTTTTCTTGTGCCTGTTACTGATGGCAAAATAAAACCTTTAAAGATATAGGTGCATTTCCTTTGTAGTTTGAAAGCAGTGGGGGGTTGATGTCCTTGTCTTGAATACTAACAATATGCCAACATTGTAAATTTTCTTGTTTTTATTTTTATGTGCTGTGTCTACCATTTCTGCTTGCCATGAAGTCCATCTACCACAGAGGTAGCAGGGATTATTTTATGAAGCTGAGATTTGCACTGGGACACAAAAGCCTCATCTTTCATTGAAGGATAAACTGAAAGCATATTAATATGCTGTGTTTTGACAGGCATGGAATCGCTAAGTGACAAGCCATCCATGGTCACAATGTGTTTGTATTGGGGCTTGTTTCCTCAGTTTTCAGTAGGTACTTCTTTCTTTAGTTTTCAAAGTACTGCAACTTTTCAAGGAGGAGTTCATAGACCTGAAGTTACAAATTTTGATGATACAGAACAAACTCAAGGCTTCTTGAAAACAGTTATTTGGAAATGCAGCCATGTAGCACCTATTATTTGGCTAATACTTTATGGAATGTAATAAAGAAGGAACCAGACTCTTCTCAGAGGTGCCCAGTGAGAAGACAAGAGGCAATGGGCACAGGCTAAAAACATGAAATTCATTTTAAACATAAGAAACACCTTTTTTACTGTGAAAATGATCAAACAGTGACACAGGTTGCCTGGGGAGTTTCTGTAGTCTCCGTTGGTGGAGACAGATATTCAAAATCCAACTGGATATGGTCCTGTGCCTCCTGCACTACCTTACTCTGTTTGCACAGGGAATGGGACCAGATGATCTCAATGGTCACTTCTAGCCTGAATAATTCTCTGATACTGTAAGTGTTAGCCTGACTTGAGAGCCAGATGCTGGTTACCATGAAAATAGTGCAAGGAGGCACAAGTGAAACAGCTCTAAGTGGTGCTTTCAAAGGGTGAGCTCTGAAAAGTGTTATCCCCGTGACTGAGTTCCTTTTCTTGTCTTTCACACTTTTCACTTGTATTCCAAATCTTATACTGAAAGGTATACTCTTCAAGAAAAGCTGAGACTGGGTGTAGCTTGGTCCCAAAACCACCCCTGAGTAGCTGGCAGTCACTGTGCTGTAGCTCCTCAGAGAGCCTCAGAGGTGTTGCTTTGCAGAGCCCTGTGGTGTGTTGTGAGTGAGGAGATGCACAAAAATTGAAATGGGAAGAACTTTCATTTGGTTTGGCATGGAAATCTTCCCACCTTTGGGGCCCACTTTTGCTCTTGCATGTAGTGACTCTTCAGGCTGGGTGTGTACCATTTAGGAGTTCCCAGTTATCACTTACTGTGTAGTACACACAGCAGAGGGACAGGATCAATATGTTACAAGACTAAGAATCAGCATGCTTACCCACCCTGATGAGTCTTTGCTGGCCAGGCATCACTTAAGTGGAGGAGGAATGGTACTTTGTTGCTCCTTAGAAGAGGCTCAGCCTTCATGTTGATTACTGTTGCCTTCCAATTCTTTTTTTTTTTTTTCAAAAATTGTATTTTATTCCTCCTCATGCAAGTGTTTCTCCTCCAGAAGCCTTACTATGTTGACTATTCCATCCTGACAGTAACTTCCCTGTTTCTACTTTTACTTCTCTTATTTTTCACAGCCTTCACTTATGTGCTTTTCCACACCTAAACAACAAACTTCTCAGTAAAGCTGAGTCAGTAACACACCACGGGGCTGCACCAGGGCAGGTCCTGGGTGACAGACAGATGAACCCTCAGCTGAGGGTTACAGGCAAGGGAGGACACTGATTTCAGAAGCAACACTTTGTATAGGGAAGAAGATGCAGGTACACTTTGTTGGGTGGAGATGTAGTTCCACATAGAGTACGTTTCAGGAAGGTGGAGTGAGTTGTAATTATAGGAATTTTGCTGAAAGTAAATGCTTTTACAGAACCTCCCCCCTGCATTCAAACCCTGTTATCTTAGATAATGTTCTCTGACATGTAGTTACAGCACCACAATGGTTATTAAATAAAATAAATATGATAAAATAAATAAGATTTTATGGTATTCCTTATGGCCACAGGATAGCACAACTGTTGCTCTCCCAAGCCAAGGGAGGGAACTGATGCTGTCAAAGCAGCAGAGCTTGTTCACTGTTGTACATGGGCAAAAGGGATTTGTGAAAGGTGTTCACTTTTTTCATGTTTCTTGTTTGCTATTGAACATGGGCAAAAGGACTGTCTGGAAGGTGCTCTTCTGGGCCATAATCTTTAGTCAGACTTCTTATTTTTAGTGTGTTGTGACAGGCATGGTTAATAAATGCCTAGGATAACATGTGGAATAACAGTGTTTTGGGGCCTCTTTGAATCCTGGTGAAAGTAAGACACTGGTGAATTAAAGTTTTTTGGCTTTGTTAATTGGGATGGTGTGGTGGCTGATTTGGAATGGCAAGAGTGGAAGCATGATCCAGCTGTGCACATTACAGGGTGTTCTAAGAGGAGCAAGTAACTCATTGTCTTGAATAACAACAACACAATTCCAAGTTAATTTATTTTATTAAATGCAGGTCATAGTAAAATTATGAAGTAAAGCATCAATCAAAATATCACCCGTGAAAGGTATCCAAGATACCCACTCATAAGGTACAAATCAAACACAGCTCAATAATACAGGTAGCAAGAAATCTGTGCAGATATTAGCCAGAAAACCTGTATAATTAGGTAAAATTAGAAAGAGGAAGCAGATTTAAATTCTAAAGGATTTAGATTACATATCAATAAAAGGTAGCAAGAAGGCATGTTGCTCATAATTTTCCTAGCATTTTTGCTGGTTGGAACTCTCAGCAACCCTAAACTATGAAGTTTAGAAAAATGAGAAAAAAATGCCAGCTAATTAGAAGTCAGCAATTAAATGATAAGGGCTGGAAAATTTTACCTCAAAGCCTAATTTTTTCAGGAAGCTGAAAGAGCAGGAGAGAAGGAATGTGATATGTCTATATACATGTGGTGAGACAGGGGAAGGTAAGGGGCATTTTAAGATTAATCTGGATTTGTATTAAATTTTGTTAATTCCCCACTGTCCTAAGTTGGAAATCAACTTATGGAAATGGCCTTGTAATGTGAATACAGACTTCCCAGTGAGGAAAAGAAAGCATACAGATTTCTACAAGTTGTCTTTTTTTTTTCCCTTTTCAGTTTTTTTTCTCTGTGTGAGAGTCAAAAGAATGAACTCTATTTCCCTCGAAGTCAGCATTTGACAAAGGGCTGGATGATGCACAGTGTGCAGAGAGCTTTTAAGACTCCACCTTACCCTCAAACAACAGAGCCAGAAGAGCAGGTTTGATATAAGGGAGTAAAATTCCACACTCTGTTTTCTGTGGGGGCTGTCTCACTAGGACAATGGAAAGCAGCAGTCGAGAGGTGTTCTTTGATGGTACAGGATGGTTTCTGCGTGCTGCCTTCTTTGGAGGGGGTTGGGAGGAAAAGAACATACATACACTTTCAGTACATGTGACTATATGGCTTAAGGTTGAGATTTTAGCAGTGCAGTTTACATTTTACCATGGAATAGTGAACCTTTGTTGCTGGCTGAGAGCAAGTTTATTCTAGGGGAGAGCAGAATCTACCAAAAAAGAGGATGCTCTTGGATTTGTTGTGTCTGATGAAGAACAAGAAAGGGTGGTCAACCTTAAAGTTCAGAGCATGGCTTACATTTGTACTTGTTAGCTCTATAATGACAGCAGTAGCAGCAGCTGCCTCAGTGCCCTTCTCATCGACTGCAACAAAAGACTTGTGAAAAACTTTGGAGATGTGCAGATGACTCTTCTCAGTCATTCCACTGAAATCAGCACTGGGACTGAAGGCACTGCGCATCCCCATCCTGATCAGATTATCACTGATGTCATATCTCTCTTCCATTTTGAACTTAGGTAGGTACAGATCCACAAGAGTTTCGGTCTTTTTCTTGGAATCAGTCCATTCGGACAACTTCTCATAGGTCAGTTGTCTTTCCAGCTGACATTTAAAAGAAAGAGAACAATTTGATATTTGCAAGGGAAAAACAATGAACTATGAAATACTCAATTTTATGACAATGTAATGAAGTAAACATTTTCTAAATAGTGAATTTAACATTTAGCCGAAAGCATGAAATAGAAATTGGTTTTACTGATTATCAGAGTCAGGGTGTGCAATGAATATTTGAGTCTTAATGCTGCAAAGTTTTGAGCACCACCACTGCCAAATTCATTGTAAAGGGAAGACAAACAGGGCACTCAACACCTGCCACACCCTTTCCTCTCTTTTAATTCAGTCTTGATGTGAATAAAATTGCAGTGAGATTGACAGCTGTGTGGCACATGGCTTGGTCCAGTTCTATAAAAACAGCTGTTAATATTATTGCCATATTTCCATGACAGCTTTGAAACAAACTGCTGCCAGCAAGGTCTTTCATTGCCACTCTGTGTCCTGGGCACGACACCAAAAGGGCTTAGCTCAGATCAAATGGAGGAAAGGAATGAATAGTATAAACTTCAAGAATTTAACAATCTTGGAATTGTAGTAAATATGGTGGTGGATCTCATAGCAAATGCAGTCTCACCAAAATCTTAGTTTTTCAGAGAGCAAACAAATGGTGAGGGCAGAGAGGCAAACAGAATGAGAGCAAGATGGTAAATAAACTTCCAGACCACAGAGAAGAGGTGTCTGCTATTTCAAAAAGACGCTGTGCCTCCTGAATGTGCAATGAAGGGAGATTTAACCCTTGCAGGTCACGTAAGTTTGGATGTCAGTCATGGGGCTGTTGAAGAGCTAAGCATCTGACTATGCACAGTGTTTACTCCCTCCTGTTCTTACCAAACTAAGGGTGCTCAGTGTGGAGGAACTTTGTTGGGATAAGTATCAAAGCAAATTAACTCAGCTAGTATAGAAGATCAAACAGCATGACAGCATGTCCTCAAAAGGGGAGATAGGGTTGCCAACCTGCCCTTTTTTGTTCAATTACTCTTCGCTAATATAAAATATAGGTATCATGCCTTTTTTACCTGTTCGAGACCCGTAGTGTTGTCTTTGATGTCATCAGGAAGGAGGATAAACATACTGAGTTCTCGTTTCACATATGGCAGCTCAATCATTTTGAAATTCATTGTTTCCATGATGAGAACTGGAAATGTATTTCTCATGTACATCATTTTTACAGGCTTGGTCTTGTTCTGTAAAGTATTTATTTATATGTAAGAAGTAATTCCTTGAATGGAAGGATGATGGTGTCTCAGTACAGTGCAGGGAGAGGAAACTTTTATAAGCAGCTTTTAAACCAGCTACTTATCATTTATTTTCCAAAGCTTTTTTTGACTGGACAATATTACTTATCTTGGTGTTTGTTCCAAAGCTTTTGTTGGGAGCTGAACTGACAAATTTTTCTCTTCTCCCCAAAACATGCACAGCAGCCCACGGAGGAGGGAGGAAGAGACTTAGAAATTTCTGCAAGGATTAGGGGGATGGGGCAGGCATGGGATATGCCCTTGCAACACTGTGGCAGAGAAACCCCTATGGTTTAAGAGGATGAGTGTTGCGCAGTTTTTCAGCACGCTCCTCTCTCTGGCAATAAAAATTGGCCAGCTGATTGCTCCTTATGTCACAACCCTTAACAGAAGAAGATACCAGTGTCAGAGCAAAGGGGTTCATGTTGAGGGGAGTTTCTGGCAAGCAGGCACCTTATCAATCTCCCTTAACATCTGTGTCCCTTCAATCAGGGAAGCAGACAATGTATAGAGGCACAAATCAGAAGGCGGAAGGTACAGTTTGTGGAAGTTGCACAGAGTTCTTGTCTTTTAATGTGAATGCATTAACATCTCTTTGAGATACATGCCATTAACATTTCTTCTAATCTCTCCCAACCACACAATAGTCCAGCTGTTGCAGCTGTATTTGAGCAGGTATGTTTGTGCCTTGCCAAGTGGTACAGCTCAGGGGCCTGGGTACTGTACTCACCCATGGCATACTGTGTAATTCCTGTCCATGAAGCCTGGACTCTCTAAACAAAGTTTTTACAATCTAGTCATTTTTAGCACTGTTTTACAAAAATATATTAAGTGACTGTAGTGCTTTTGGAAACAGTAGCAGTTATCTGGGGCTCATTAGCATTTACCTGGGCATCTTAATATTTCAGTGAGCTAAGCACTGACAGATTTTGCTGTAACAAGCTTTTCAGAGAGTGTCTAGTTACTACAGGGATATGTAAAAGACTTATGACATCGAGAGATTTCAGCAGTAGCTGTTGTCATCAGGTTGTTTACAGTAAGAAGGATACAGGAGGAGCTTACCTTGCTCAGTCGGAAGGGTTGCAGATCTGTATGTTGTCCCTGAAATTTGACTTCCCATTCTGCCTTGAAGTAAATGGCATTTACCAGAATCAGCTTGGTGAGGCTTGTCACATCTCCTGGACTCAACAAATTCTTGATTTTACCTTTTGAAATCAGAAGAGTCAGGTTTCATTCCAACAGTGTGAACATTTTGACCATTTTTCCCTCAGTTCAGCTTCTTAGTAAAAAGTCCATGCCTCAGTGCCCTGCTCCCTAAAATGCTCCCTGGACATAAATCAGTTTGTTTTGTTATAGTTTTCAAAGCTGTTTGCTGTCCTGGCCTCCTGGCTGACTGACGGGGATTTACTCCTTCCTCCAAGGATGTTACAGCTTCATGACAAGCAGCTAGAAGCAGAAAGCCATATGTTGCCCCACCAGCTGGTTACACTGGGCAGAAGGAGGCCAGCACCTGCAGCCAGTGCAGGATGGTGCAGCCAGGTAGGCATCTCTACCCACCCTGGAGCAAACTGATAGGCAGAACTGTCTCTCCCTTCTGTCTGCTCTACCAATGGTTCATGGGCTGTGCTGGAGGACCAGCTGATGCAAAGCACAGCAGAGTCAGTGGGAGTCTCCCCAAGGAGCTCACTGAGGCCCCAGTCAGGTGTTTGAAGCTGCTCAAGTGTGCTGCTCTTCCTCCATCCTCCCACCACACCTCTGCTCCCTGTTCACATCCACATTGGAAGGCACGACCTGGCTGCTGCAGTAGCACCTGGGGGAGGAAATGGCAGGTTGACTTAATGGGAGAGCAAAGATGTTGGGGTTAAGCTCAGCTTACCCTCAGTTTGTTTTTCAACCCAAGCATTGATTTCCTTTCCAGACTGTTCCGGTGCTGTCTTAAAGTTAACCTTCTGTGGTTCTGCTTTGTAGTAGTTCTTACTGAGCTGTATGTATGTCTGAAAAATAACAAAAAGCAACCAAAAAGGTTCTGTGCTAGAGAACTACACTGTTTTTCAGTCCCAAAGGGAAGTTGTTAGCTCTTGTACTTGATAGATTCTTGGGCATAGAGGACTGCAGGATCTTGCTCGTTGGACTCTCTTGGACTGTGGGTTAACACTTAAGAAATAAGGGAAAACCAGAAATTTCTCATCTATAGTTCCAAGTTTTATCTGGAGAAGTGAGGAAGGATGCACACATCCCAGGGATGTGCTTATTTTAATGTCTCATTTACAATTTTATATATTGCAGGTTCCAATACTAAAGGCACATTGCATGAAAAGGAACCCCTACAGTACAGTCAAAGGGCAATGCATCCTTAAATTCTGTGAGCAGATTGGTATTTTCCAGTTAACTTTGTCACTCGAGTCCAGAGCTCTCACTTACAGCATTCAGGGTCAGCTTCAAACCTTTTCTATTAATGGCAAGTAATTAAAATGAGGAATATTTTTTGCACGGTTTATTACTCCTCTCTGAGATTTAACTTACAGGCAATAACAGGAAGGTTTTTTCCACGTAAATGCGGTTGGCACTTTTCAGTGAGTAGGTGCTTCTGGGTTTGTTGATGGCAGTCAGGAGCTTCTTGAAGCCAGAATGGATATCTGCATCTTGCTTGCTCTCAGGATCCTTGGAAAAAGGAAAAAAATATTCTGCAATTGTATTTTTGCATGAAGCTTTCAACACATGCTAAGTGATGTACGTGGGAGAGGGATTTGGGTTCCTCTTTCTCACTTTTAGTTTTCCAAATTTACCACCACTGTAATTTTCAGGGCTCTGCTTATGACTGGATTAACTGATTTGCCACACATCAAACCTTCCAGACTTCTCAATGGCTTGTCCTCTCACGCTTCTCAGAATCTGAGTGAGTGAAAGGAACTGAACTTCAGCCTGTTGTGAAGTATGGTGGGCATTTGTCTTTTAAAGAGGGGTGTAGACAATAAATACTGGGCTCCTAAAGCTATGTCTGAATATTTTGATCTGGAGGTTCTTTATCTTGGAATTTCAGTTTTAATATATACCATTTTTCTTCTCTTTGGTCTCCCCCGAGAAGGCCTGGCCACGGAAGAAGAGGCTTCAGCCCCTGCTGCTTGAGTGAAATGAAGAACCTGCAAGCAGAGGTAAGAAATAGGCATGAGGGAACTGCTGTGACTTAAAGACAAATGGGGATCAAATGATTGTCTTGTTTCACCCCTGGTGATAACTCACTGTGCTATCTGCTGCTTAGGTGGCTAATCAAAGGGACACTGAAGCTGTAGTATACATAAATCCCATAGAATAACAATGAGTAGCTCTGCCCCTCTCCCAGAGCATCAGCACAGTGCTTCTCCCTGTGTGCTGCAAGGCACATCTCCCTTCCAGAGCTGTTGCTCCCAGCAAGAGGAATGTGTTTGTGCAAACCCAAGTGGTTCTCCCCACGGTAGTGGCACAAAGCCCTCTGAACAGGAGTGCAGTGATGCAGAGGAGAGTGCTGGGCAGTGCTGAACACTACAGCTCCTTCCAGCAATGTGCCCATGTGGCATTAGGTAGGATTGGGTTAGGGGATGTAGATAAACCAAACCCCTTCCTGTTTTCCTGCTGGATTGTCAGGCAATTGTTCAGGAAAGCATGAATCAAGATAGAAGGATCCATCCTGGCCGGGATCGAGAGGGAGAGTGCTGGGATCTGCAAGCCTTCTACTAAGTAGTTAGGAGTTATTGGCATCAGCTTTTTGCTTCTCAAAGGGAATGTCCCCTCTGTGACACAATCATGGAATTACAGGATAAATTAGAAGGTGTGTAATAGTTTAGAAGTCAGGGTCAGAGAACCTCTGTGCTCAGCATGTGATACCAGCAGGACACTTTATTGTAGTGGAGAAGAAAGGGACCTGCTATGACATTAATAAATCTGCCATTCACTTGTTATCTGCTGTGGTCTGCCTTGCTTTCTTGTCATGGTGGCAAGTTTTACCTATCTAAAACTATGTTTTCTAGCTAGTAGAGGAGACAGGTATAGGGTATATGTTTTATAGAGCAGCCTACCTCTGCCATCTCAGTTGCTGTATTCCCTTTTGCACCCAGGTATGTCAGAGCCAGAGCAGCTGATATGCTCCAAGGGGAAAAGAAAACATTTTTTCCCTTGTTGGTCTCATTCAGCTTGTTGAAAAGATCAACTGTAAACTTGCCAACTGATGTTGAGGCCACTTCCATTGCTACAACCTGGAAAGAGACAACAACAGTACTATTTGAATGTTTAAAATTTTGTACACAGTATGTTTTAGTGAGAAATGTTACCTGTGCAACACAATGCATTGACACCTACTAAAACTAATAGCATAGTTGTATGTTTATCTTACACACAAATACTGTTTGCCACCTGCTAGAAGCAGCAACTTCTTCAAATTATTTTGTTAGCCAGAGAATATTTTCCTATAACTATATGTATATGTTCTCTTTTACAGAGCTGCAGTTTTCTCTGTTTTAATTTCTACCTTTGATTTTCAAAAACATGCAGTTTTGTAAGTTGTGTATTCTTCTTCCTTTTTGTCCTTAACTAATGATTTATCCAAGTGTTGTTCACAGAGGAATGCAATGCATTTTTGGTACGCTGGTTCACAACATGTCTGAGTTTCCCACTACTTCATTTTGGATGTCTATAGAATTGAGAGCTGATACTGTGAAATAATTTAGGCATAATTCTTGGCCACCTATCCTGAATAGTATCCTGAATAACAAAGCTTTTATTTCTGTTTAGATGGATGAAGGTTTATTCTTTGGGTGTACCAACCACCCCTTCTGTATATTCCCAGTTTTATTTTCCTCAGAAAATGGCAAATGCCTGGAGGTTATGCATACTCCAGACTTTAAGATATCTGCCCAGTAGTACCTGCCTTGTGTCATTTTCCACTCAAGAGACCAGAAATGCTGATATTGCTGTTGTTTTATTAATATTTATATCTATGGAATGTAGCATCAGAAATTGTGGGGCAATCTCTGAAGTCTACAGGTATTTATCAAGTTTTTGATTGCCAAACCACTACAGCTCCTCTGGAAGTCAATGTGCTATCAGTACCATTTTCTCTCCTTGGAGAACACAACCAAGGGAGCATCAGAATGGAAAAGTCTCAGTTTTCTGCTAATGATTACTATTCTGAGTCGCTGGACTGATAATGTGCCTTTCCCTAAAATATGAAACTCCTTTATCAAACTGAAGATTTTAATTGTAAGGCAGTCACTGTCCTGAAAAGACTTTCCTTCTTGTTATCAATTCTACCCCAAATGAGCAGTTTTCCTTAGGCTCAAGATTTATTTTCTCTAATGGTTGACAATTAGAAAAAAATGAGGCAAGAATAATGCACTACAACACTGGTATATTATAATTTACCTATACAGTCATGCATAGCACTGATTACTTGTTAAAAGCATTGGAAAAGTTACTAATTTAAGTTTAAATATTTTAATTTAAATACTTACCTGTGATCCCGTGAGAGAGAAGACTTAGGTCTTGTCCTCTGTCAGGTTCTGCTTTTGTGTGTTAAGCAATTTTTAAATTAAGAATCATAGTACTGCTTGCACCTCCCTTTCCTTTTCCCCTACATCCTGGTTGTTTCCACCTACCCAAAGCTTCTTTCTATCACATCCCCAAAAGATCATATGTAATTTTGTCCTCTTTGTAGACATTTCAAAAGGACAAAGGAATTGAAATCTCAGCTCTGTTGTTACACCACAATAGTTTGCTGACAGGATAGCAGAGCAAGTCACCCATTCCAACGGTTTTCTGGTGTTGTGGAGATAACCCCTCAGTTGTTTCAAATAAGTGACTAGTCAAAAGACTACACAATACTTGGTTTTGATTTTTGGATTTAAGCAGATATTGAAGGGCTGATCCTCCCCTCTGGCTTTGTGCAGCTGTGACTCCTGGGTTTCAAATGCAGTACATCAACACAAAACACCAAGCTTAGTGATTGATGACCATTAGTAGCATAAAGCAAAGCCATGAAGGACCATGAAGGGTAAGAGATGGATACTTGTATACTCATTGTGTTGGTGAAGAAATCTTATTGCAGACCTGGCTGGGAATCATTTGAGAGAAATTCTGCTAAACACTGAGTTACTGCTCAGTACTCACATGTAGTAAAGGAGGGCAAGGACTGAAACAACCTCACTGGGAGGGCTCAAGCAAGCACAGAGCAAAAAAATACAACAGAGGCAAACATGGCACAGTAATTGTCATAAGAAAACCAGTCGTAGAAGAAGATGGTGGCAACAACTGGAGGACAGGGGAGGATGGAGAAAGGGAAGGAAACTGTACTACTGTGTGCTAAGCATTTTGCTGCAAGCCTGATTACAGGAACAGAGCTGCTCAAGAATTCTAAAAAATGGCAGAAATCAATATTGTGCAAGGCAGTGAAGAAATGCCAGAAATTAAACAAATGTTAGGTTTAGTATGATGAGTACATCCTAAAGAAATCTGTATAGAGGAAAGGTCAGCTGAATGGTAACGTTGTGGGAGAGCCCAAGCCCCAAAGATCTATGCTGTGTGTGTATGAAGTGTGAGAGAACAAGCCAGCTGCCTGTGCTAGTCAAGATGCAAGGATGGGAAAGGAAGATGGCAAGGCAGAGTGTCTTTTGACAACAGAGAAAAACCCCCACACATATTAATTGAAAGAGGCATCCAGAGGTCAGTGGTAACAAGGCCACCAGTAGATAAGGTTAACCATAGCCTTTCCAAGGATGAAGATTACGTAATGTTTCTGGGCAACCTTCTTCAGTGCACTGCTGTTCATGCCGGGAAAAGGTTGTTCCCTAATGTACAGCTCGCCCTTCAAGTGCTGTGGCCATTGCCACTCAGTAATGATCTGGCACAGTCAAGAGTACATTAACTCTGTCATCTTTGCAGTCATGCTTAAAATAGTTGAAGGAGAGAAAAGGTGACTCACATTTTCATTGACCTTAAAGGCCTGTGAGTGAGTTTGTGTGCATGTTGTCATGGTTTTGTTCTTCCTTGGCGTCCCAGGTGTGGCTTTCCTGTCTTTATTCCCAAGACACATCAGGAAGCACTCAAGATGCTTGTCCATGGGGACATGAAGCTCTTGTATCAGAGGAAGGAGGAACATAGCAGAATTAGAACTGAATGTGTGGGGATTCTGTGTCATGTTTCACAACTGAGACAGGCAGAAGGCAGTGCTGTTGGGGTTGTATAGGGATAATATAAAGGACTTGCTTCATAACGCTTTTCCTATGCTCCTTCCCAATTGGGAAGCAGAGCCAGAAGTGACCCTGGAAGCAGCTGAGCACTTGAAAGAAAAGGACTCAGTGACAATCTCTTCTCTGCCAGGAAAAGGGAGTCTCGCTGTCCCGAGAAGATGTGTTTCTAGTAAGATGCTGTTGATATGTACAAGCCCATTAAGAAAGAAGTCCTTTATTCTCTGTTGTGAATTCAGAGGGTCAGCAGCATTCCCTGCAAATGTGTTTGACTGATTAGGACAGTCTCTCAGGAGAAAGAGCTGTGTCAGGAGTAAATATGACCTGGGAAATTTGCATGTCATCTTCCAGAAAGCACTTAGGGAGTCAGTATTTCTTGTATTAGTGTTAGACTTGATTTTCCCATTTGATCTTGCCTCAAACCAGTGAAATGAGTGGCAAAGCAAAGTGAGAGCAAAGCAGTTCAGTGCTAGGCTGGCAACTGTCGTATGGATAAAAGGTTACAAAGGAGAAGGTTTCAAGGCACACGTGTTTTATTTTCCTCTATCTCTATAGTGTTTTTCAATATTTTCTAATTGCTGTGGGACAGAGATTAGAAAGTACATGTGTTAGCCTCTTTTTATGCAAAAAAAAAAGGAAGAAAAAGAAGAAGAAAAAGAAACACTAGTACCAGGAACACAGAGGATTTTGCAGGTTTATTTCTTTACAAGCCCTGCCAGGCTGAAAACTTGGTAAAAAAACTGACAGGAGTGTGGGTGAGGTAGCCCTCCTGGGGGGATCAGCATAGTGAGCTGAAACCAATGGAGATGCAGCAGCATTCTTCAGGAAGGAGATTTTCCTGTTTCTTTTCTTCTTAGGTACCAAAACAAGTATAGTGAAAATTACTTGTTTGGATCAACTGAGCCTGTTCTGAATTGAGGCAGTTCTGTTTTAGGAAGTGCTGAAAAGGGACAGCAATGATGTTCCATGCACAGTTTGGTACTTATGGAGTAGTACTTCTGGGTTCTTTGGCCAGGAAACTGAGCCAGAGACCTGAGTTCCAAGTTATTTTTGATGTGTGCTCTCTTCTAACATTGAGAGATTTGTCAACAGTACAGGAAAATTAAGAAGTGCACAGACTGTTGAGGTGCTCTTTGTGGTGTGTATTTTTTTTCATTATTGTTGTTGCAATAACCTGTTTAGTAATTGAGTTTCTAAGGGGAAGAGAACCTTCCCAAGAAGAGGATAGTCTTGGTCTTGTTGTGCCTGATAAAGAAGAGGAAAGGGTGATCTGCCACAAAAATAACAGTGGCACCAAGAGTTCGTGATGCCAGTGATGCTGAACTGGCAGCTGCAGCCTCTGTGCCTTCTTCATTGACTTCCAGGTAACACTTGTGAAAAACCTGTGACAAAAACAGATCACCATTCTTTGATATTCCTGTGAAATCTGCTTGACCTTCTGTGAAGGCATCTTGTATCCCCATCCTGCTCAAAGTAGATTTGAGGTCGTATTTCTCTTCTAATGTGAACCTTGGCAGATAAACTTCCATTTTCGTTTTCTCCATTAGTTCTGGGTTGGTCCATGAAGACAAGTTTTCAAAAGTCAATTCTGTTTCTAGCTGCAGTTAGTAAAAAAAGAATTAGAAAATTACAGAATGTTCAAAAACCTGTCCCCTAAGGGCTGTTTCTTCTCTTTTCTTAAATGGAGAACTTTTCAATCTGTTGTAAGAAAAACAGTAGTGAAACACCAGTTTGGAGCTCTATTTGACTAAGGGACAGTGTTGCTCTGTGGTAAATCAATGCAGTGTTTGAACTGTTCTAAATAATTGTCAGGGTTGATTTTCTATTCCCAGTTCTGTCTTCCCTGCATTTTAGAGTTTATTGAAACCAGCTTTCCCCCCAGCCCCGAACACCCTATAAATGGGAACTTTTTAAGGGATTGTTATCCAAAGGCAGAATCTGTCTTTTTACAGAATGTGGCAGTGTCCATACATATTAGATCTGGACATCCTGAAAAGTAACAGAGGCTGCCCAATTTTTGGTGGTTTTTATTTTTTAATGAAATCATATCTGTCTGAATCAGTACAGACAGTGGATCTCAGCAGGGCTGGTTGTCTGTCCTCATTTTTGTTTGGCTGGGAGACAAGCACTCTTAGGAGTTTGGGTTATTTGTTTCCAGGACTGACCAACACTGGAAACCACAGATGTGCTACCTTCCAAGGGTAAGAAATCCAGTCTGGGCTCCAAGAAGTTCAAGTTCACAGCACTATACCAAATTTGGACTTTGTTTTACCTTGAGCCTGATAAGTAACATGACTGCAGCCTGGTCTTTCACCTCACACATGCATAAAATAATTACATTAATGACACTTTTGTTTTCTCAGATGATTTATGTTCTCAGTTGTTTTACCTTTTGTAAACCATCAATGTCACTTGGTAGCAGGATAAACATGCTGAGGTCATTATTTTCGTATGGCAGCTCAAGAACATCAGCCTGGACTGATTCTATGTAGCTTAAGTTGAATTTATCGCTCAGGTACATCATGGGCACAGGTTTAGTTGTATGCTGCAACAAATCAAATCAAACATTTTCCATTTGTACTCCAAGCAGTAAAGGACTGAGTTAAAATAGCACAGGGGGTGTTTATCGTATTTACTCTACAAGCTGCCCAATGTGCCTGAGATATCCTTATGGACACAGGATCTTCAGAGGACCCCCTGTATCAAAAATAGTGTGGCCAGCAGGACCAGGGCAGTGATCCTTCCCCTGGACTCTGCATTGGTGAGGCCACACCTTGAGTGTTGTGTTCAGTTCTGGGCCCCTCAGTTCAGGAAAGAGATTGAGGGGCTGGAGCAGGTCCAGAGAAGAGCAACAAGGCTGGGGAAGGGACTGGAGCACAAGTCCTATGGGGAGAGGCTGAGGGAGCTGGGGGTGTTTGTGCTGGAGAAGAGGAGGCTCAGAGGTGACCTCAGCACTGTCTAGAACTACCTGAAGGGAAGTTCTAGCCAGGTGGGGGTTGGTCTCTTCTCTCAGGCACTCTGCAATAGGACAAGGGGGCACAGGCTCAAGCTCTGCCAGGGGAAATTTGAGTTGGAGATCAGAACAAATTCTTTGCAGAGAGAGTCATCAGGCATTGGAATGGGCTGCCCAGAGAGGTGGTGGATTCCCCATCCCTGGAGGTTTTTAAACTGAGCTTGGATGTGGCACTGAGTGCCATGATCTGGTAAAGGGACCGGAGTTGGACCAAGGGTTGGACTTGATGATCTCGGAGGTCTTTTTTAACCCAATCAATCCTATGATTCTATGATTCTATGATTTCCATACCGTGTTTATTCTGAAAGGCCTTTGCCTGGTAGCTTCAGCTTCAAATTTTGTTGCCCAGTTTCCTTTGAAGTAGAGTGCATTTACCAGGACTAGCCTGGTGAGTGAATCTATGGATCCAGGAGGCAGAAGATTTTGGATTTTACCTGGAGAAAATAGAATGACATTCACCCATCTGTGCAGTTTTACTGTTTCAATACAAGTTTTGGCACAGTTTCTGGTGCTGCCATAGCACCCATCCATCCTGAGATTATTCCCAAATATACTGGGCTAATCTTGATTTACAAAGAAGAACAGGCCATGTTCCTCTCACATTCAGGTGAAGGACACTAATTTTAGTAAGGGCTTGTAACTAGATGAGTACTTCAGGAAAACTGTGATAACCATGGCAGAAAGATTTACCTTTCTGGAGTGAATTGTTTACCTGCCATGGGCTGCTTGGGTACAAAGAAGCCAAAATGGTTTCATTGAAATTTGGAGAGGAGAGGCTGGAACTTACCTTCAGTCTGTTGTTCAACACTGGAATTGATCTCTCTTCTGACTTCATCTGCTGCTCCCACAAAATCAACCGATTGTGGCTCTGCATTGTAATATTTCTTGGATGAGTGTAAGTATTCCTGCAGTGCAAGAGAGACACCTGTGTTAGGCTTGTTCCCTGCCAATATGAGTGCTGTTACAGCCAGAGATAAAAGCTACAGGGACACGAGCACAGTGTTTTGTCAAAGGAACAAACTACTTATTTAGTGGAAATGCTCAGTTTAAATATTCTTGTCTAACTGCATCTACAAATCACTCTGAGATTAGATACACATTCCATAGAACTAAAATTTTAGTGTCCAATGTCTCATGGAAAACATTTATTTTAAGGATACTAACATGATTTGCAAATGTAGTGAAAATATTGAAAAGTATATGATTTATATTGTCATAGATAGAACATGAAGGTTAATTGGCACTGTATAAACTGAATAAAAGGCTTACCTTGCTGAAAGGAAGTGATTTTTCTCCATATAACTGGTTGACAATTTTAAGCAGGTAATTTTTTGTGGGTTGATTTATTTCAAAGTTGAGTTCTTTAAATCCAGTATGGATACTATCCAACTTGCCCGTTTCTTTCTTAAAAAAAAAAAAAGAAAAAAAAGAAAAAAAGTTATTCATCTGTTGCGTAAAATAGTTAAACATTTCCATTTTTTTTCCCTCACACACTTCCAAGTAAAGTATTTCACTTCAGGTGATCTTTCACCTGTATAACTGCAGAAGAGGTGCTCTAAACTTGTCAGCTATGAAAAGAATCATTTTAGAGTATTAAAAGTTACAGATACAATATACACAATATAAGTTTTAAGAGCCTGAAATATGTAAAATATTTAAGAGTTTGTAAGTGGAGATTTTGAAACAGGATATTCAGAGAAGGAGAGACAGAGAGTAATTGTTAAACAATGCATAAAGACTTGGCTCTGTAAGTCCTTTCATTTATGAAACTCAGGAGTGTTACATGGAAGTTTTGCCCCTAATTTCTGAATCTCCCTCTTAAAATTTTGTGGTTGATTTGGGTTTTTTGTTTTGGTTTTTGGTTTTTTATGTTTCAGTAACTGCAGTAAGTTATTTATATTGAAGTACTAACAGGAGTCAATGAATGTTGGCTCAGACTGTCACATAAGCTCAAGGAAGACAAACTGTGAATTAGTAAAGTAAAAGCCTGCAGCTGTGCTGTATTCATCTTGTCATTGTATTAGAATCAGAGGCATGAACAGACACAAATCTCTACACTATTCAAACCCGCAGCACTCTGCAATTATTACAGTTAAGACAAGCATTACTCATGAGGAATAATCCCTCTGCTGTTCATGCAGTGCAAATGAAATGTTGACATAACCCCTAAAATAAATCTTCCCACCACAGGATTTGGCTGTGGGATAGAGATCCAGGTGGCCATTCATCAAAACTCGTGGGAGTTGGGGTTTTGTGGGCAGACTGCAGGGAAATGGCTCACTCCCACAACAAATGAGGATAATGAGAAAGAGCAGGGAGAAGAGCTTGACACCCTCATGGTTCATTTGTCAGTGAGGAAAAAGGGGTTTTACTGACTCAGAGGGATAACATTTGCCATTCTATGTTTTTCTGCTATGTTAAATTACATGTACTTTGGGACACGGTGCCTGCCACTATGACAAAGAAATATCTCAGGAATATAATAATTCCCATTTCTCTAAGATTTATTTCAGGCAACTGGTCTGCTTTGGGAAATTTCAACTTGTAAATTAATTTTGTTAACTGCTCAGTTGAAATGGAGACTCATTTCTGAAACGTATCAAGCATAGGGAGCCTGGAAAAGTTAATGTCCTGGTTTTGTTGTCTTGGTGATGCAATCAAATGTGTGGAAGGGGAGCTCTGTCCCTAAGATTAGCTCTCTGAGGGAGGAAGTGCACTAACTTTTGAACCGTAATAATTTGGGAAAGAAATCTGCCCTCAAAACTAAAGGAAAAAGAGCAAGAGATCTATTGATAGAGAATGGTAACGTCAAATGTTAATTTTGCAAATTTGAGGTAAGTTTTTGCAATTCTTCCTAGAAAGGGGAAGCATGTAATAAGTATTGCACTGAGTGAAGATATCACAGGGTGCTGTACCAATTAATTGTGTACACTAAATCCGAGGAAGGCAAACACAAGCAAATACAAAAGAGAAGATATGACCATGCCTATAGCTTGATCACTAGCTTGGGTGAGATACCTTCTGGAAACATGCCCATCGATTTGATAGACTGTCTTCTGTTCTGGAATAGACTTGCATTCTTATGGTTGTGGTGACGTTTTTGGCTCCTTCCACTTTGTTAAAGTGAAGCACCTGTAGTGGAAGAAGCAATGATAAATGGATCAATACAAAATTTGCTGTTTCTTTTAAAATTTTCAGAGATGTCATGGGAACTAGTGATGGAGAGAGTCAAGCTCAGAGTTTATTCTTGTGCCCAGGCCTTTCTGAGTACGAAATCTTTGGTTAGGACTTGAGGGTCATATGTACAAAATGGCTTGTGTACACTAAGCTGAGGGCTGCAGGGCAAAGCTCTTATGTCCCTGGTCTTTACAGAGGAATCTGCTTGCTTGGAGTTAAGCCTTAGGAAGAGCCAAGTATCTCCAGATGGACTCTATCCAAGCAGAAGTTTAAATGGAGTGTGCATATGTACCAGAAAGCCAGAAAATTTGTTCAGGCATTTTCATGTCTTAAATCCCTTTCCCCGGTCTTGATCACCTTACCCAGGCTACAAAGGAGTATGACCAACCTTGGAACATTTTTCAGAGGAGCTGTGCCTTTTGTTTTGTTTTGCCTTCATCCTAGCAGATCACTCGGGTTTTTTAACCCTACTGTCTCTCTTTTGTCCTGTAAATCAGGAGTTAGATCACTGCCTTAGCATGTTGGTCAACTTCTGCCTTAGCAGATGCAAATCCACAAGTCTCACCCCCGGGTTAGGAGGTAGGTAACTGCATTAGATGTTAGGTAACTGTGCTCTGGGGCTGTCCCCACTGTCTCCTGTCCAAACCATGAGCTTTGATCAGGTGCAACTTAGCGATTTCAGTCAGTGATTTTGCCTGTAAAATATACATCCCAGAGAAAGGGTTGTGGTCTCAACATCTTTCTTCTCTAATCTTGCAGATGTGGATTTATGTTTAGCAAAGTGCAAAACTTATAATAACTATAGAGGAGAGTCTTTTTCTGTGGGTCATTTCCAAAGACATGACATATGAGATGGGAATTTTCTGTGGCAGAGTGTAAGAAGAATTCAGATCTCCCGCTCTTTGGTGAAAGCTCAAGTTACTGAGCTTTGGGATAAAGATCCTTTGTTTCTGCTGGTGAAATTTAAAAGGTGACAATGTCACCAGTGCCACTTCTGTAATTTCTTAGGGTTCTGTTTGCAGACACTTGAGTAGAACTGACCTACATAAGCAGAGAACTGGTTTATTCATTGCAATGCAAATCAGGGTGAAATGGGAGCTGGCACAAGCACAAAAATCACTCTAATCAAAACTCTACACATATATGGCTTTCCTCTCTTCCATCATAGTCAAATTCTGGCATGGAGGACATTATTCCAAGAGATAACGCATTCAGGCAGCTACTTTTTGAAATGCAGACTCACCTTTGCCATCTGATCTGCAGTGTTACCTTTGGCTCCCAAATAAACAGTAGCCAGGGCAGATGAAACACTCAAAGGGGAGAACAAAATATTCTTGTCACCATCTTCCCGACACTGTTGTTTGAAAAAGTCAAGAGCAAAGCTTGTGTTTGCTTTATGCAAAGCATCCATTGTTCTGAAGCTGCACAGAAAGGGAGAAAAGATGTTATTGACAAACCACTCATTATGACTGCTGTGTGTCTGCAAGCTTCTCCTCACTTTTTGAACTTTCTTTTGTGATTTAAAGGCTTTCTAAAGTTATGTGTATGAAAAATATGGAGGAATAACTGTTATAAAGTCATATAAATTTTAGCATGTCCTGTTTTACTAATAGCACTAGCTGTCATTGTTAGGAATAAACCAGTTTCCAACCTTGTTTCATATTTGGTCACCACGACATTTATTGCACTGTCCTTTACAACATATTGGAGTCACAGTTGATAATGTTACTCAGCAGTGCCAGGGCTAGAGAATACTGAGAAACTATCTCTTATGGCAAATTTTACACTTCAATTTGTGCAAGAGCCTTTTGATGCTCATTGCTGTAGTGAACAAATACTTTGGTAACAATAGCAGCCAAATTATTCCTTTAGGTCAGGCCAAAACCATGCTTGAGCAAGCAACACCCCAACTATTGCAGGCTAAGCATCCTGATCTACCTTTTTGACTTTCAGAAATGTCCTGAAACTCTGTCTTCCAGCACTAGCTCAGATCCTGGCTTTCCAGATCTTCTGCAGAACAAGATTTCTGCATTCACTAAACCACAAATGCTGATGTTTGTCACTTGCCTTGCAGGTTTAGCTGAGAGATCTAAGCAGGGACTAGGGGGAATTCTGGTTGGTAAAGGATGGCCTTAGAATAAAGACAGTTTATGTCCTAAGGAATTTGCAAATGAAGGGCTAACCTGATTATTGTACAAACTAAAGATCATAAGAACAAATTAGCTGACTTAAGCAAACACTGTGGTTCTTACTCTGCTATGATATATATGCTAGTCAGTGAGTTCTAGAAATTATAGAACTCTGAACAATAAATTGCTCTTCCTGGGTATTTTTAAGACTGCCACCTTCTAGATTATGCCTGTGCAATCTTAGTTAATTATTTTCCCAAGCATTAGATGTTTTCCAGTTCAGATCCCTGCTTTCTTTTTTCCCAATGCATCTGTCAACAAAGCAACATCATCCAAGAATATGTGAAATAAATAGTATCTAGAAATCATTACAGTACCTTGTTTTGGACAGGAAGAAATGCTGCTGCTCCAGATGTCACCAAGGTTTCTGCAGTTCACATGAAGGGTAGGGTGAATTTATAGTGTGCCTGGCCGGTTCTGTAGAGGTTCTTATGACTCATGACTGTGAAATGCATTCTGCCCTGTAGACCACATCCCTGTGGAAGGGCTGAATCACCTCAGAGTAGGATGTGAAGTGATGGTAAGAATGATACCATACAAGAACTTTACAAAACTGACTGCATAAGTATTTCTATAAACACTTTAGTGGCAACAGGATAGTAACACTACTTTGAAGAACCTTTCATTTGTGGTTTGGAGAGTTTAAAAAAAATGCAGTTGCTGACCTACTTTTTTTTTTTCATGATTCCTGTAACAGAATTTATCTCTGAAAAACAGACAGACAAAAAAAGAGAATGACTTCTTATATATGAGTTTTTTTATTGTCCATTTCCTTCTTAGAAAGAATTGGTCATTCTTGGTGGGTTTTTCTTTTGGAAAAAATGGGTTTTGTTAGTCTTGAAGGATTTTAAGACTGTGCAACCAGGGAAATGCTGCCGCTGTGAGATAGGGAAGGTTAAGACACAGGCACCAAACCCTTGCTTGCACTGTCAGTGGCAACATCACTAGGATCTAATGTGGGTCTTAAATTGTACTTTACTTCTGTTTCCCAGCCCAGTCTGAAAGCTGTTTGACCAATATAGCACATCAGAGATCTTTACGTCCCATTCCAGAAACTAATATTCTACCAAATCCTTGTTTTCTTCTTTCCTTGGCTACAAAAATACCTCCTTCCCTGACTTTCCTTGCAATCCTACTGTCCCTTCCTCTGTCACCCTTCCTGTAGCTGCCTGTCCCCATGCTGACCCCTAACTGAAACATCCTGTGTAATCCTACCCTTGTCATTCATTTCATTTTTTTACCTCTGCACTGTTGATAACTCCACCTTGAAACCTGGACTGGAGTTGCTCTCCAGGGTTGCCTCCTCAGCACTGAGCAGGATTCACTCACAAAAGTCTCTCTGGCATGAGCTGCCCTCAGAGATCTTTCTTCTGATCTGCTGCCTATGAGCATACATTCAACATGGACTTACATTGTAGGCCACCAGCTGGCATGGAGGATCCTGTAATGAGGAATGACACCTGCAAAATTTGGTATAGGACATCTGGGTGTGCGGCTGCAAAGGATCCCTTGCCAATGGTCAATCTTCTGCATCAATATAATTGAGAAAGGGAAGCTTTGTTAAAGTTGCTTGCCTACCTGTGAGGCACCACATAACTTTAACTGGATTCCTTTAATTGGATTTTCCTGCCCCTCTGGTCTTTCAAAATTGTAGCTATGCAAAAGGAGAATGTTTCAGTGTGAGTTGTAATTAGATGTATCTGTTACGTTTCTAGAGACCAGCACAGTGTAGGAGAGATGTTCACTGCAGAATTAATTGCTTCCATTACACCATGGAAAGCTGTAATCTGTTTACGTTGGCCATAAGTGATTTCCAAGGCTTAAATGATTCGAGTAATCTTTGTAAATTTAGCCATGTTGTTGAATGAGTGACAGATACCTCGAAAAGATTTCATCCCTTAAAGCAATTAGTGTGGATTTTCTGGTTTTAAAGCAGGGGAAACTTAATTGGCTAACTTGTGATACTGCTTGCTTACAAGAAGAGGCTGAGGTGTTCTGTTTATGCAGAAATGCTGGGTTAGGCTGAATGAGAGGCTTGTGCCTTTGCACAGGGTTTTAAAGCTACCTTCTTAGAACTCTTCTTGTGCTGGGAGTTAGGAAATAAAAATAAAAATAACATGCTGAGTAACTAAAATTATACTCATGTCAAAGGACAAAATATGCTAAATCCATCTAATGGGTTGATAATGTTTTCTGATACCCTTTCAAGTTAGTATCACCAGAGGACATGACTCTGAATGGTGCTACTGCTGACTCAGTAGCACAGTACTCTCACTCCCACTGCACTAAGTCAACACAGCACCACACTAGAAGACTTATATTTGTGTTAATAGTGTCCTTCCTGTGGGAAGTGAACATGTGGGCAGTCATTCATGTTTCCATTTGGTTAGAGCAAACATTGGCAGGGTATCACTGTGCTGGCCAGATCTCAGCTGTATAAAGGCGTTTTGCTTTCCTCCAGTTTCAATGTAACTTTGCCCACGTCATTTTGACTTCCCTACACACTGTGTTGCTCTGTTCATTCCCACTTGGCTTCTGGAGTAGGTGATATGTTTGATGGTTGAACAGACACTATTCTGTGATTCTGTGAAGGCTCTTGAGGGTCTTGAGAGAAAGACTTGCTGTTGCAGAAAAATGGTGGCTCTGCTCTCACAGAGTATTTTTAGGATTCAACTTTCCATGGCTGGTTTTCATGCTTATTTTAGCTATCAACTCTGTACACCTCTGGAAATCTTTTTTAATTCAAAACTAACATATTCTAAGTTTCAGGGAACATCAGAATAAAAAGGGGTGTTTGAAGGAAAGCTGTACTGTTTATTTAGTTGGGAGGGAATAATTTCTAATTCAGCCAGCAGATTACTCTATTCAAGTTTTTGGCTCAGCCAGGGCAGGCCAGTAGATTTTAAACATGAAATTATTTTAAATGTCCCCAAACCTTTAAAAATACTTTAGGAGATACAAGAAGCATAAGGAGGAAAAGGATTTTGAAATCTGAGAATATTTTAATCTCTTTGGAGGCCTGATGTAAATTTTATTTAAAAATCTCTGTGCAATTTAAGGTTAAAAACTGAAAGGAAGACAGGGACACAGAAAATGAGAAAATAGGAAGAGTGCTAAGTGCTCTGCTCTACTGGTGCAGCCTCACCTTGAGTACTGTGAGCAGTTTTGGGCACCACAGTATAAAAAAACATGAAGCTATTGGAGAGCATCCAAAGGAGGCCCATGAAGATGGGGAAGGACCTTAAGGGGAAGCCTTGTGAGGAGCAGCTGAGGGCACTTGGTCTGTTCAGCTGGAGAAGGGACTGAAGGGAGATCTCATTGCAGTTACAACTTCCTTGTGAGGGGAAGAAGGGCAGGCACTGATCTCTTGATCTGACTCAATGATTCTATGATTGGTGCCTTTCCCTCTGCTTCCCCTTAGACACTCCCTAATAGCTTAATATCTTTCCTATGTAGTGGCACCCAAAACTGCACACAGTTTTCAAGGTGAGGCTGCTCCAGTGCAGAGCAGACTGGGACAATTCCCCTCCCTCAGCTGGCTGGTGATACTGTGCCTGATGCCCCCCAGGACATGGTTGGCTCTTTTTACTCTCGTGACCAGTGACAGGACTCGAGGGAATGACATGAAGCTGAGTCAGGGAAGGTTTAGGTTGGATATCAGAAAAGGGTTTTCACACAGAGGGTGGTTGGGCACTGGAACAGGGTCACCAGGGAAGTGCTCACAGCACCAAGGCTGTCCGAGTTCAAGAAGCATTTGTGCAATGCTCTCTCTCTCTCTGGTGTGATTCCTGGGGTGTTCTGTGCAGGGCCAGGAGTTGGACTTGATGATCCTGATAGGTCTCTTCCAAATCAGCATATTCTATGATTCTATGACTAGAAACAAACTTTTCTGTGCTAAGGGGAACTCTTTTCTGGGTCATGCCTCTGTTGTGGTGTTATTGAGAGCATGGCATGAACTTTTCCTAACATTGTCAGCTGAAAAAAACCAACCCTGTGTGCATCACCTACACTGATTGGAACAGACTTTGGGTTGTGCTGTAACGGAATTTTCTGTTGGATAATAAGTTTGTATCAACCTGAAATTTCAAAAAGTTTTTAGGTTTAGTAGAGACTCATTCTTTGAGTCTCTTTTTTTCCCTTTAAATCTTTGGTTGATAATACATATATCTTTGTTTTGAAACAGAGTAGATAGTGATCTGTTGTGTACCTCCTACAAGTATATTGGCAAGCCTTCCCTTGCCAAGCAATCCCTGCTGACATACTCTAACACTATTTAAAACCTTATGAGTCTCCAAAGGGTGTGGTGAGGTTCCTGTATAAATATTATTGAGGCATTTTGCTCCACGTCTGCAGAAAGCAGAGGTGTGGTGAAATTTGGCACAGTTCATCATGCTTGAGTATTATTTCTACATGCTTTAGCTTAGACACTGTAATTAATAAAGGTAGTGTTTGTCCTGAGAAATTCTGCTCCATTAAGAAGTGCAACACTTCTGAGAAAGGATTGATCTCTATATCTGAAGAGAGATATTTTATCTCTTAATGAATATTCACACTGCTTTCACATGTGCAAGGGTGCAGTTTTCCTTTGAATGACTCAGGTGGTGAGCATTTAAAAAGTATCCCAGGTGGCAGCTGACATCAAAAGTGGGAAGAGTGGCCTGAATTTCTCAATCATGATGCACGGGGCTGCATTATGAGTAATTATGTATGTGTGGCTTGTATGCACTTTAACCGAAACTTGTCATTTTTCTAAAGAAATCTCTCAAAGGGTGTAACTGTATGTCAGCTGCACAACTACTGAATCATAAAGTTGATCCCTGTTTCCTGTTCCACTGCTACAGTGCAAGATGTGCCATGTTATGGGATGAAGAGTGTGAATATCAAGTCAATGTATCTTCAAAACACATTTCTAAACTTGGGCTCATCCTTAATAGGAGCCTTGTGCTGGTGAGAAAGAACTGGGTATAGAAGGACTGTCGTTTAAGAAACTTATTTAAACATTTATTCTTTTTTTCATACAGCTTGACTACAAATATTCTTGCTTGGTGGAATGACCAAGTATTTCCTAAGGCAGTTGGTGTTTTCAGAAATTTAAACAGTAGAATTTCCCCAATGTTCACTTAAGGAAGGAAATCTCCTCTATTAACTGGCCTGCTTAGTACTTGCTGGCCCTTCATACTGTCATGCTTTTTAGGCTAACATTGGAACTGATCTGAACTACCTGGTTAAGTGCACGTACTAAGGCAAAAATGCTTTGTCCTGGGAGAGTGTAACCCCCAAAAAAGGGGGTCTTGGAATGGAATTTCCCCCTCAGACTGACAAGGACCTTGGGTGAGCTGGAGTGTCATTAGCATCACTTGAATATGTCTTATCAATGCCTTTGCCATGACAAGATTCTTCCATCTTTCCATTTCTCACATTCCCTGCCTGTTGCACAAAGGGATCTCAGTCTTTTGAGACCTGACATCCTTTTATTATATGGTTCAAGTTAGCAAGCTTTTAGTAGCAGTTACAAGGGAGAAATTATTAACATGATACACAACAAGTAAGACAAGATTATCTCATGTTTGGTTCTGCTCTCACGTAAAATAAGATGGAAAGTTTTTATTTTGTTCCTCAAACTTTTGTGAGAGTTGCAAAAGCATGAACTTGCAGGATATTGCACTGAGGACCTTCTTTTAAACTATCTTGGTGATCATCTCTTCATTACTGTAGCATTTCCAAACTCTTAGTAGCTGCCCCTTCTGTTTGTAATTCAGCTGCATGCAGATCTTCACGGCTCCATTATCTTTTGGACTGGTATTTGTGGCCTTTTTATCTCTTTCAAAGCCAAAAGCAGAACTCTCTCTGTGTAGTTTAAAACTAGTGCAATTGTCCCTTTCAGATGCTTTAGATTTTGTTTCCTTCTTGGTCTATCTCCCTTCCTTTTCTAGACCTTTGGCTTTATCTTCCTTAATATATCCTGTATCTTTCTTGGCATCCCTTGCTTCTGTGGTTACTAATTCCTTGTCTCAGAACAAAGACAGACCAAGACACTGGTGAAGACTGGTTCGAATTCAATGGTACAGGGACCACATCAGGCTAAGGAAAGTTAGCAGAGGACACATAAGGAGAAGCAGAGCAATTGCTCTCTGCTTGTGGCTGGGGGAATGGGCCCTCACCCCACCTGCAGATGCAGCTGAGATGCAGCTTGGACTGTGTAGCTGACACAGCACAACGCCTGGCAGATGATCCCTCCAGGCAGTAAGAGTGGTAACACTGTCCTCCCACTTTCTTCCCCTCCCTGGCATTTCTCCTCCTAGAAGCAAGTCGTGACCCCAGCCTTGCCATCTTCCCTCACTGCCCAAAGCAGAGATTGCTGAAGGGCAAAGAGGAAAGAGGAGGGCATGGTGGAGGGTGGGGATAGTCAGTGCTTTGGGGAAAGGTACTTAATGAACCACATCCAAGGGAAATGAGGCAGAATGAAAGAGAAAAGAGGGAAGAGGAAAGAGGAACTAGTCCTATTCACAGCTCTGTGAAGTTCAGTGATTTGTCCTCTGCCTCCTCTTTGACCTTCCTTACAAAAACACATCTGGAACCTCAATATTCTCCCACTCTATATTGGCCTCTTGTCAGAGCCACAACACTGGAATTCTACCTGTGTGACTAAGAAGTCAGTCTTACGCTACAAGGATTTGCTCACCTCCAGGAACCTGTTCCTGTTCTCTGAACGTGACACTAATAGAAGTTCATTGTTTGCCTGCAATGATTTTAGACTGAGGGATGGATTTAGAAAAAGTAGGAAAGTGATGAATGAATTGAAGAAATAAAAGCACAAAATGAGTTTGGAATATTTTTTTCCTGTATGAAAATTGAGGAGATTAGAATATAATTATATTCTATTAGGAAAAAATGCAATTGAAAGCATTTGTTCCTGTCACAAGACAGTTGGACTAAATGATATCTGTATCTTGTGATGTTTAACACTGTGAGGAAAGAGAAACCCAGTGCAAATGATATCCCACTGATAATCCATATGAGGAAAATGGAGACAAAGTATAAATTTTCTACTGGGACTAAGAATGTGTAGCATGAA
Source organism: Sakesphorus luctuosus (assembly GCA_013396695.1). Classification (NCBI taxonomy): domain Eukaryota; kingdom Metazoa; phylum Chordata; class Aves; order Passeriformes; family Thamnophilidae; genus Sakesphorus; species Sakesphorus luctuosus. The sequence goes on along the minus strand of VWZD01011332.1, from coordinate 414,415 downwards.
GCCATTTATTACCTCACTTTTGCTCCTAAGCATTGTTAACCCTGACAGGAATTTACTGTTCACTGGATGACTAAACACTGCTTGGGATTTTCAGAGATATTTTGTATTGGCTCCAAGAGGGTTAAAAGTGAGAGAAAACAGTGAGGGCTTTTGGGGCTGACCATGGGAGAATCAAAATGAGGGAATTTGTGGGGCTCGTTCTCACAGGTGGCCAACTCTCACTTGGTGAGAGAAAGCTATACTGACTAGATAGTTTATGCCACTTCTACAATAGTGATATTTGGATTTGTGTTTAAAATGCAATTGGTCAGCACATTGTGGATTCTCCAGACTTAAAAATATGCAAAATTTGGATGGGAAATGCCCTGAACAACCTGGTGTGTCTTTGAAGTTAAAACCAGATGACTGTCAGCTGCCTATTCCAACCCAAGTTGCTCTCTAACTCTGAACTTCAGGAGACCAATTTTTGCAAATTACTGATTTTGTTCAACTGAGCAATATTACTAGCATTCTTATGTATTAAAAAAATTAGTACTGGAATAAACAGGAAGGCCTGGGGTGAAATTTTTTCATCTCTGTGGAATTACCTTCCTATTGTAAGACCAGAGGAAAGCAAGCAAGTGTGGTCTTGTATCTGTGCAGCTCACTAATCCTTTGAATTAATTTTATCTCTTTGCATGTGTGAAATTACAAATATATATGGGGTGTGGTGACAGAGAAGTAAAAGGGTCTAATGATGGAGCCTAAAGCTGTGAGTATGAGCCACCTTCTATACTTGTGCTAAAAGAAATACTGGGGGTAAAGCAGAGGGCAAACCACATGTACTTCATGACACAGCAGGAAGCTGAAGTCTCTATGACATGGTGCTACTCTTTTACTTCCTTGAGGATGGAGAGAAGAAGCTGTACCTCATCCGTTGGCACAAAGGAGAGGACTTGTTCCATGGTGGGAGATGGAGGTCTGATATCTGGCACACAAGATCCGGGCTTGTTCCTTTATAGGTCTGTGCTTTAGATACCTCTTACTACAGAAGCTACAGTGCCTCAGATGTGGAAGGCTGTTGAAAATTTCAGTCAGACAAATATTTCTCTGTCTGAGAATCTGAGGACTCCAGCATCCATTCCTTAATGGGAGTGTGATTTGCCAAGTCCAAAAATGGTTTCAAAGTTATCAGCCTCTGAAAATATAGGGTCTTACAATGCATCTTTCTTTTTTGTTTGGTTGGTTGGGGTTTTAAAATTTATTTGTGTGTGTTAGGGATGGGCAGACTGCACAGCTGGTTAAGGAAGTGACTACCAAGGATAAGAATACAAGAATACTTGTTGCTGTGCTGGCAGGAGAATTCAATAGAAATCAGGAGGCAGCATTGAAACTACCTGTCTACACAGAGGAGCAAATACTCTTCTTTTTGTCTTCTCTTTGTGAAGAAGTATGTTTTATTGCATAAGAACCACAACAGCCTGAAAATAATGCAGTTTGAGAACAAATCTGCTGAAAGTTGTGTCCTAAGGAATTTAGGTGCCCCATTTCCATGGCCAGATCATCAACAGAAACTCCAGGGCAACAGTAAACACGTTGTTAGCTCCCTTGCAATAAATTTACTTGTTTGTTATCTCTTGACCAGCAATGAACTGAGATAATGGAAAGCGAGGGGAAATATTTGAACTGTTTACTCACTAGTGAAGGTGCTGTTATGTTATCTTCCTTCTTTTGCAAGATCATGTTTACTCCCAGCAAGTCATGTCCCCTGGGTCCTGCCAAAGTATGTGTTATCTTAGAGAATGGAGGGAGGAAGCCAGAACAAGTAGAACAAGCAAAATATTGTGTGGTAGAACTGGAAAAACGTTCCACCACAGACCATCCAGTGCTAATGCTATGCTGTACATACTGGGATCAGGAAAGAGAACTGCCTTCTTGCAGTAACTGCACCCTCCAAACCCCTTTTCTTTCACTCTTCTGGCACTTCTCTGTGACAGCCCCTCACAGTTCTGTTTCCTTTCTTGCTTCAGTGACAAAGAGAAGAATAATTAATTCTGGAGAAAAACTGTAACTTGCCATAGACATTACATCTCTCAGCATGATTATTCTCTTTAGTTGCTAAATAAGAGCCCATAAAGTTTTACAAACCAAGCACAAAGATAACTGAACTCCTTCCCATTTCCCACTCCCCTGTGTTCTCTGAGGCAGTGCTGTGGTCTCAGTGGCATGTAGATTCTGCACATATCCAGATGCCTTCCACACTGCTTATCTACTCTTGTTTCAGAGGAACTGAATGAATCATGGTTTGTGCAGGAAATCTCACATCTTACTAGTTCAAGTAGTAAGCATGAGGAACTATGGATCATTCTGGTCCCTTTCTGGTAGAAAATTGGTCTCAGTATTGTATCTCTAGCCCAGAGTTAGGACAGACTCTCATCCCTCACCTTTCTGAAATCTGTGAACCAATTCTGATAAAAGAAACATAGAAACATGAACTATCTCAAGCTGGAAGAGATCCGTAAGGATCATAGAGTCCAACTCCCTATTCCTTGGAGGACTACCCATAAATAAACTGCATGATTAAGAGTATTGTCCAGATGCTTCTTGAACTCCTGGAGGTGTGGCACCATGACCACTTCCCTAGGAAAGTCTGCTACAGTGACCAACCACCCTCTGGGTGAGGGAACTTTTCCTAATGTCCAATATAAATTTCCCCTGATGCAGCTTCATTCCATATCTTCATGCCCTCACTGGTCACCAGAGAGAGAGCAAGACCTCGTCCCGCCCCCACAGAGGAAGTCGTAGTCTGTGATGAGGTCACTCCTCAGTCTTATCTTTTCCAAGCTGAACAAGCCAAGTGACCTCAGACACTTCTTGTAACTCGTGAGATTTCACCATCTTGGTCACTCTCCCCTGCACACACTCCAGTAAGTGTGATGTTCTTACATTGATGCCCCCAAAACTACACACAGAACTTGAGGTGAGGCCACACCAGAGCAGAGCAGAGTGGAACAATCACCTTTGCCTGATGGACCCCAGGACACAGTTGGCCTTTCTGGCTTCCAGGGAATTGCTGACTCATATTCTACTTGCCATCAAACCAAACCCTCAGATCTCTTTCTACAGGGCTACTCTATTGTCCCCCAGTTTGTAGGTAGAACCAGGATTACCCCATCCTAGGTGCACTTGAAATGCGCCAAATGAAAGCCATTTGCTTAAATATGTTTTAATTATGTTAAAAGGAACAACAGAGTACATCTGCAAGACCCATTATATATGGATACATGGAGGAAATTTGAATAGCACCCTGCTGTATTTGGTTATGATGATTAAGTCAAAAGATTTAAGGAGAAACATGAATTATAAGATTCCTATAATGCATCTTCAGAAAGTGGGGAAGAGCCTTGTAGTATCAGGAGCAGAAAGAAAAATCAATTGCTTTGTCAGAGTAGGTACGGTACCAACCATATGATATGATAGTTTAGAGTTTAATCTGGGAACATTTGAGGGACTAATTCCAGCAAAGTCACCACAAAATTTGTCCATAAAAGAACCTGACTTAATTAGAAGGCCATGGGGTTTTTCCCCATAAAACTTCTGCTGGTAAAGTCACTGTTTTTTCTGTGTGATGATTTTTCACTATTATTGTTAACTTGCACCAGAACATCTGTTCATGCTCATGCCTCCTTTGGGTCCAAATTTCATTCCCTTATGTCTTCATGCATGAGCAAATAATAATACTCTGTAAAAAGGGAAAGCAAAAGGCCTCTGTTTTCACAGCATAATTTCTCTGTCTTAACTTCTTCTTTTTCTTTCTTTCTTTTTTTTTTTTTTTAATAAGCCTTATGGTTTTAGAAAATACGGATGAAAGAGAGAGTATGTGTTTCTTTTTACCCTTGATACTGCAGCACTTTGGGTCTTGCTATGAGGGACAGAAACTCTTTCAGCTTTCCTCTCTTTAAGGTGAAAAGCATCTGCCAAAAAAGAGGATGCTTTTGCTTGGCTTGTGCTTGATCAAGAAGAGGAAAGGACGGTCAGCCCTAATCTCTTCAGAGACACTTTTATCATCCACTCCAGCTTCTGTTGAACCTTCCACCTTTCTGCCTTCTTCAGAGATTTCCACAAATGCCTCATGGAAGGCTGAAGACACTTTCAGTCTCTCTGCTGAAGAGATACCAGAGAGATTGGCTGATGAGCTGAACAGGTCGGTGATACCCAAAGGTGCTAAGACAGATGTGAGGTTATATTTTTCCTTAATCTTCATGCGGGGGAGATAAACTTTAATTCTCCTCTCTTCCATCCTAGTAGAGCTGGTCCACTCCTTGAGGTTTTCAAAGGTGATTGCGGCCTCCAGCTGCAAGGGCAGAAGCAATTAGATCTCTGGTATGAGAGCACAACTTCTCTTAGGGCAATGCAGAACCAATCGTGTGTTTTTTTCTTTAAACTGACTGCTCTTGTCATGCTATGTTTTCTAGGTGTATACAGATTGATGTGTCTAGAAGAAAAAAGAAAGCCTTGCTTCTCTGTCCCACTTTCTGTTTTTTTAATAGGCTCACTGCCAATAATTTTCTTAATGAGATGGCTACTCAGCAAATTTCACCAAAGGTCTTGCCTATTTATCGTCTTTTCTTTATAAATATATTCCAAAAATCATTCTGTGCTTATGAGTTGTAAACTCTATCTTCATTTAAGACCACCAATTAACCAGGTGTTAAAGGTAGCCAGTTACTAATACCTGACTCAGTTATTATTGAAGAAATTTAGCTGTGTTCAAATAACTCTTTATTTTTATAATTTAGAGTCTTTGAGTTAGTGTTTATTACATAACTTGTCCTACTCAAACTACAGTCCTGCTAATGGCAATATCCCATGACTCTATTCTGTTCATATCAACAATAGTATATCATGTACATTTTGCCTTCTGAAATTGCTTTTACCATTCAAGTACCCTCATATTCTCTTTTTAGATACATTAATTTTTGAAGGTATGAAGGAAGCATGATGAATGCTGCCAAACCAAGCAATAATTACAAATAGTCAAGCTAACATGAACTTCCTAGGAAGCTCCTCAATGTGCAGGAATGGAGATATAAAACCTTTGGAGTTCAAGCTGCTGGAGTAACTGCTGCTGATCTGAGGAGGATCTGTTCTGCACTGACAAATATTTAACCCACCAAAGCAGTCCCTTAAGCAATCCATCCTCAGCACAAACTATTGCAGGACCACTGAGACAGCTGCATGCTCCTGTGCAACAGTGTCATGTTGCCAATATTCAGATCTGTGCTGGTGATGTGCTGTAAGATAACTTTATTCTGAAGAGTTTTCTGAAACCCAACTGTCAGGGCCATACCTGCTCCAGGCCAGAGATGTCATCAGGCAACAGCACCCACAAGCTCAGCTGTCCACTGGCATATGGAATCTCCAGGATCCTAATTTTCTCAGAAGCAATCTCCGCCACTCCAAATGAACCAACCTGAAACATCATCTGCACGGGTTTGCTTTCTTGCTGCAAAACCAAATAAGATAATACAGTTTTCACAAAGATTATTCTTAAAGTGTAGAAATGTCTACTTATGGTTTAAACTGCTAATTGCTCTTGTTTAGGAAGAACGTATAACGACTTGTTTGCTCTCTTCATAAATTCTAGAAGATTTAACCTTGAAGGTGATATATGCCCACATACCTCAGTAATTCTGAAAGGCACTGTCTGGGTGCCTTCATCCTTAAATGCTTTCTCCCAAAATCCTTTGAAGTAAATGGCATTGACAAGGACCATATCAGTCTGTGGATCCACAGAGGTTGGTTGAAGAATGTTTTTGATCATTCCTTTAAGAATACATGGGAAAAGAGAACAGGTATAACACATCTGTGTATAACACATTTTACTTGGCAATCACAACATTAAATGAAGGGTAAAGATGTTGTGGGGAGGCAGGTGCAGGGCAGGGACATTGTTTTAGTTTTGTAGATGTTATCTTGTACTGCCAAGACTGATTTTCTCACTGTTGTTGGCTGTTGTTTCTCTCTCTCTATAAAGAGTTACAGTTAAAGATACAAGACCCAGAGATCTGCTTGTTACAAAATGACAAAAATTTTGCGACAATAGGAAGAACCATTGGAACTTTTTATCCCAGGATGGTCCCCCAACCCAACCAAACATTTAATACTTTTTGCTTCAAACCAAAGTAGAAACATTAGTGTTAAACTACTTATCAATGTGTACAAACCATATTTTAGTGCTGTCCCTTTTATCAGGAATGGAAATACTACATATCCACAAAGCACCTACAGATATAAAGTGTCTTCTAAAAACAGATGTGTCTGAGGGAAAAAATATTCATTAAATGATAGTTCTGTATCTGGAAGCTGATATACTACCCAGGATAAGGAGCAGAGAGAGAGGTTTGGACTTTTTCCTCCTTCTCATACACTGTTTGAACACAGTGGCAACTTCCTATGCTGACAGTTGGCCTCCTCTTACCATTTGTCTGACTTTCAACCCAGGAGTTTATGAGCTCTCTGGCTTGTTCTGCAGCTGTTTGAAAGCTGATGGGTTCCAAGCCTTCCTTATACAGTTCCTTAATACATTGTGAGTATTCCTGCAAAGGAAGAATATGCCATTTTCAGATCAGAATGTCAAAGCATTTTGCAAATATAAAATGCAAGAATGAAACCAACAGATATTAATAATCTGCTTGTAAAAGCTAATCAGTAAGCCATTATTCTACTTCATAAGCACCTTAAGATTGACATTCATTGTTTCAAGAAGAGTGTCTGTCCATATTTTTAAAAAATATTTTCCAGAGCTGAGTTTGTTTTAAAAATTACATCCATTTCATTTAAGTATGGGGGGGGAGGAGGATGGGAGAGGGGTGGTGTCTGTTAATATTTCCCATTTTTAAAATTTTTATTTTGCAATGGTATTTCTCTCTAATTTCCATTTAAATGTTCTTTTCAATGGAAAACTTTGGAATATTTTTAGGAACCTGAACTTCTTTTTCAGATTTGTTTTTCAAGTTGAAAAAACAGTTGGAATTCTACAACAAAAATCAGATTTATTAATTATACCTTGACTTGATTGGATCATTACTGTACTTTGCACAATCATCTTTGGGCCACTCACATTTTTTATTTAGACTGTCAAGGGTTAAGGCTGTGATAGAAGTCTTTAATCCTTTTTTTCCATATGGAAGAAAATTTCTTTATTAGAACCCAGACATCTGACAGTGCTTTCTGCATTATAGAAAGGCACAGTTTTGACATGGAAATACATTCAGATGAGATCTTAGAGCAACTCACCGGCAGGATTGGGTACTTCTCTTCAGCATAAAGTCTACTGGCAATGCTGACTGAATAATTGTCACTTGGTCTGGTGATTTGGGTGAATATGTCTCTAAGTGAAGTGTGGATGCTCAGAGATGTGCCACACTGGATCGGTGACAGGAATACAAATAGTTAATGGTTAGTAGGTTTTACATACAACATGAAAGAAGTAGAGTAGCTCAGACACTTCTGCTTATAAAACTGTTTATCCTGTGTGTCTGGTTGCTATAACTATGCTGATGTAGTAATTTTGTCATATATACAATTCTGTGCTAGTTTTCTACTGTAAATTCCTCATAGGTTTCTCAGGGGGGAAAATTAATTACCTGCTACAGTAGTCTAGCTCTATCAGATTGGGTAGGCTTCCCTCTATTCCCAACCAGCCCCATTTAACCAGTAGCAGCCTTGCCTAATCATACAAATATCTATAATTTTCCCCTATTATGGTAATGTATTTAATTTCATTCTTGTTTTGAATCATCTCTTTTCTGCCTTCTTCATCTGTTCTTATGAATAAAATGTTCCCCCAAATTCTGGATGCAGAGCACTAGCTGCTCACTGGAGGTTTTGAACTGCTAAGAGACTGCTTTATCTGATAGTTTTTGCTCCCAGGTAAAAGTGACATGGGGAGGGAGATGAAATTATTTCTGTACCTGAGATTCTGCACTCTCTCCAAATCCTGGGATTTTATCGAAGTGAACAGCCTGTAATTGAGAATAACAGTAGTTGAAATAACAGGTATGACAACAAAAAGGTTGTGCAACTCAGATTAACACATGAAGTTTGAAGTAAACCTCTTGGCTAACTGAGAAGCTGGATGACTCAAAAAGTGCAATCCCTCTGTACCATCTGTTATAGCCATGCCTACTGCTGCCTGCTTGGATGATCTTTTTTTCTGTTGAACATCTCAGAATCAGCTCCAGTGTGTGCTATTAACAACACCAAATTTCTTCTAAATAACAAGCCAGCCACTTTCTATGGAAATAGAGAGAGCTGTAAGAAATACATGAAACACTTCACAGTCTGGAGACATGTTTTGGCTCTTTCCCTAGAGATTTTGTCTCCTTTCCTTACTCCAAACAAAGGACCTCTATAATATGTCATTCTCTTTGAGAATCCTACTTCTAACAATGATAAAATTTAAATCCAGTTTCAAGATTTCTGGCTGGTGCATTTGTTCAAATAGTACAGGAGTTGGAGGTGGCTGTAGCTTTTGATAACTCTGGATGCACATTTTTTAGCCTCTGATCCATGCAAGGAATGTTATATATTGAATGCTGAGGGTTTGTTGAGCAGTGGGAGGGTTTAAATCCTCACCTTTTCTATCTGAGCCTTGGTGTTATCTCTTGCACCTAGGTAGACCATGGACAGAGCTGAAATGATGGTCACAGGGGAGTAGAAGATGTTCTCCCTGGCATGTTGGATTCTCAGCTCCTTGAACACGTCACAACAAAATTCCGTGCTTACTGGACCGATGGAGCCCATGGTGAAACCAGTATTGTCTAGAGAAGTACAATAACAATGTCATGGGATAACACACAAACACAGAATATGCACTTTAGTAGTAGTTTTCAGGCAATGAAATATAAGCAAGTAGATTTAAAGTAATTTTGTGGTAATGTACCTACTGCTACGCTCACCTCTCATTCATGTCAGAAACTCTGTGTTAAACCTGTTTATTTCTGCACATGTATCCAGTTGCCTTTTTGTAACAGTTCCTCAGAGATCTTAAGTCTATATGTGATTTCTGTTTACCTTTTCAAAGCAGTCAAGCAGCTGTTGCCTGTACTTACTTTGTTCATTCCTTAGTACTTTGTAGTAGCTTTGATGAAAACAAGAAAATATGATCTCTTTAACATACTTGTAAAGCTGGAAATTTAAATGCAAATTATGGTAGACTTGCTCTAAGTTTGGACAGATATAGATAAAAGCAAAGGCTGGCTGGCTATTTTTGTTTTCTAAAAATAAGTGCAGTAAAATATCTATTTGTTACCCACTACTTACTGTCAGTAGATCTTCAAAGGCTTGTAGCTTTACCCTTGTTGTAGTAATGGAAGCATGGAAAGGCAATATAATTTGTCTAAGGTGCAGAGTCTAGGAGCAAAACTGATGCTCAAAATTCATGTCTTTGTAGTCGTAAACTCTCCCAAAGTTTTCCATGACTGTACATATGCACTCACATCCACATATGTCTCTCATGTTTTCTTTCTATGTGTTCCCATTTATAGGTTATTTAAAAATTGCACATCTGTACGCCCACACACATTTTTCTCTTGTGTAGTGTTCATCAGCTGTATTTTCCAGGGATGCAACCATCAGGGAAATTTCACACTGAAATAACTTAGCAAATTCACTGAATGGCATGGTTTTGTTCTCAGTTTTGGTCTCTACTGAAACCAGATGTTAGCCAAGCAAAATTATTTGACTGCCTAAATTAAAATTAAAAGATACTGAATGGGAGGATAAGATGCTCTGAAAGAAAACCACATTTTAAACACAAAATAATATTTGAAGCACAAATAATAACTTTTTCAAAATNATACTCAGATTTTACACATAATAAATAGTGTAGAATGTATGCACACAGGTGGGATTTGTAAATATTCGGTCCAAAAAAGTGGTTTCTAGAGCGAAGATATCAAACACTGAAAAATAATTGCTCTCTTTTTAAGTTTAGTCATAAACTAAGAAGGATATAGTGAGAAAGTAAGTTTTCCTAGAGAAATGCTTACCTTCTGAGCTTCAGCACCAGAGGTAATACAGCTTTCCAGCTGTATGTAGACATGCTGGCTGAGCCCTTGGGAATTTATACAGTCTGAATTGTGACCCACCCACTGCTGCCTTTCAGACCTTTGACACCAAAAAATAATTTAATGGTATTAGGTCAGTTTTTTGTTTCAATAGGTTTGGGTTTGACTGAAGGGAGAGCAAATATTAGTTTTTTATTCTGTGTAACAGTACTTTCCATGAGTACATCAGGACCATTGGCCTGAAAAAAAAGACTGAGAAATAATGCTTGTTTATTCCTTTAAGCCTCATTTGCAACTAGTTACTGGGATGGCAGTAAAAACAAAAACTGTGAACAACTTAGTGATGGAGCACATAATTAGCTGTTATTAGTCAACCTGCCAATAATTGGTCAAATTGGTTTTACTGCCAAAAGAGTTGTCAAACTCTCCATTGATGCTTTCTAAATTCACAAAATGCAGCTGAGCCATGCTAAACAGAAGAAAAGGAAAAATAGGTCTTGGCCTATTATTCTACTAACTAAACTGGGGAAATACAGAAGAGTCCTTGTGAGAAAAAAACTGAGATGAAAGTTAAAAACAAGCCTATTTTCTTTGAAAAACCAAGATATTTAAAAGAGATCTTTTGGTGAGTGTGGTTTTATAGCAAACTATTATATTCTCAGGGGTTTAATAGCAAAATAAAAGCTCTAGACATAGTAAAAAGTAGTGAATTCCAAATGTGTTTGTAGTATGCAGTACAATGTCTCTCTCAGATCTTCCATGAGTAACTCAATGGCCTGACAGAGGACAGAGGAACTGTGAAATCCAGGTGGAGGAGTGTTCATGGTCTATGGGACAATCATAATATACAATAGCAAATACATTTCAGTTATAAAAACATTTCAGTTATAAAAGCTATTGTTCTGTATTGAAATAATAGAATGGACAAACAGTAAAGAAACCATTCTGACCTCTGTAAAGTACTATGTGATTTTAAAAAAGGGAGGGAGGGAAATCCCAAAGTCTGTATGACATGATTCTTTTCAACTTATGCAACATGACTGTGATCTCTGTTAAGAAGAGGGAGGCTCCTTGTACTGCTGTCAAAAGTTTAGGCAGTGCAGTGTTCTTTGCCTCAGCCTGCTTCATTTTGTAAAAATAAACATGCCATGGAAATCTACATTCTCCTTCATGCGTTACTGTCACCAAAGCAGTCAAAGGGCTTAAGCAAGACAAAATTTTAGTGGATCTAATATATTTTCATTAGATCTCTACTCCACAAATATCACACCAGTGTTTTAGTTTAGTTTGGGTTTTTTCAGAAAACATTGTCCCTACCTATAAAATATATATTAGTACATGGATGGAGAAAAGGAATGAAGAGTGAGTCTTTCAGGTGCATTTTTAATCAAAAATCTTCACCATCTGTTCAATCAAACATCAGTCATAAGTTGTGTGCATTTATTCTACTCAGCTCTTCACATCTGTTTGTTACTATGCAGATCAGTGTAGACCATGTGGTTCTGACACACTGAAACATCCTGGTGCCATAACAAGGAAAATAAAGATAGTTTTGCCCCTCACCAAGGCAAGAAAATGTTTACCAGCCAGTCAGATGCTAGAGAAGACATCTACACACAAAGGGATGCTTCCTGATACTTTACAGTGTCTGGATGAGGCTCTTAGTCCTATGGTTTATATACAGATAGTCCTGCAGTGGGAAACTGAATGATCCCTTTCAACTTGAGACAATCCATGATTCTTTGAATCTATATGTTTACACCTAATAAGCTGTTTTCTTACACTGTTTAGAGTGAGCCTCAGATTTGTACCACCATTTTCAGACTTTATCGCTTTTTTATTCAGGGCCATGTTTTGTTCACAGGGATTTAGTTCTACTTCTACCACACTGGTCTTCTATTTCTGACTGTAAGAGCTGGCCAGGATATTTCACTCAGTGAAATGTGCCTTTCAAATTCCTTCAAGCCTCTCTGCTAAACAACCATGATTCCCCTTCCCTTAATCTGGCCTCTCATACATGAATTACAGAAGTGTCCACACCTGTGTCACAGGCCCAGCTCATCATATATGGCTTGCATTTTAGGATCTAGAGACATGTCCAGGAAGCAGCTGCACTGTTGTTGGTGATCATTTTTTTCATACCATCACACTGCAAGTACAGAATAAAAATTATCCCAGTGGTGTTTTTTCGTATGTGGTGAATTTGACTTCTGGGTTCCAGACCTGTGGAACTGCTTTGTATGTGCTTGATGCAGAACTTTGTTTCGTGAGTTACAGAAAAGTCATGTTTTCTCTCCAAGAATTGGAGTTTCAGGTTCAGAACACATCCACAATAAGCAAATACATGGAGAATAATAAACTGATTTGATAATGTCTGATAAAGTCATGCTGTGCTCTTTCTGAGAGGTCTCTTGTGGTTTTCTGTGCTCAAACTGAGAATTAATGCAAAGCCAGCTTTAAGCTACTGAATATACCCATGAGCAAATTGAGAATTGGATCAGAGCAGACCATCAGCATAGCACATGAAGGTCTTGTACAGTCTGCTTGACATGGAGAGAGTAAGCAAACCTTCCTGCAGTTGGAAGAGTACCTGGGACAACTGGCAATGGACTTCCCTGTCCCCCACAGCTGTGCAAAGCAGTAGGAACAGTTCAGTCACACATCCTTGTTTGACAATGCTTGTCCCAAGAAAGAGGTCAGCTAAGGCTCTGTTGCCCTTTCTCTGCCAGGCATTTCATTGTGGAGCTGTCCCTAAACCAACAGACTCTTGAGTATCTGAGCCTTCAGCAACCAAGAGTATAAAGGGCACTTCATATCCAAAAGGATATGCAGTCCAGGCCAGCTCACAGACCAAAGGCTCTCATCAAATCATAAAAATCTGTGCAGAACTCAAGATTTTGTTCTCCTCCTTTTTTCCTCATCTTTTGCCAGAAGGAAGGAGCCTGTTGATTGTTTTGTGTTTGTCTTCATTTCACATTGTGACTCTGGAAGCTGTTTCAATCAGGGCAGAGGCAAACATTGACAGAGAAAAATCATTTGGTGATTGCAGCTGCTTGTCTAACTGGTTGTTATTGCAGACCTAGGTGCTGTAGCTGTCAATGATGATTTATTCTGTGGGACTGTTTTTCCCCAGTAAAAAGCAAATGAGTTGTGTGGTCAAGCTCCTTCAGAAAGGAGCTCATAGCCCACAGGGCACCTTTCTGCAGTAGCCTGTGCCACTTTGGAGATGCACATTTTTGCCTGCAGTGCTGCCTTGATCTCTCACAGACTGTGTCAGGCATTTGTCATTGCTCTTAATTGTCATTGCAATATCCCATAGGACATCTTACATTCCTTTTAACCTGACATGGGCTCAGACATCATTGCACAGCTGACGATTTCCTAATGTTCTCCCATGGATATTTGATCTGACATAACTCTTCATGGCATAACTTTCAATGATCACATCCCACAGGCCAGCAATGGTTTGGGTTGCAATATTTGTCTCAGATCCTAAAAATCACCCTCACTATGACTGAATGAGTTTTAGCCTCACATACATTCCAAGTCTTCCACTTGCCACGTATCTTGCTGTGGAAGAAAATAGCGTGCCTCTGATTATGAAGGTGGCTTCATTCTCTCTAAGGTCAAATGCAGTAAGAAAGAGCACAAGAGTTGAAAGTAAGAAGAATCCATGAGGGAAGAGTCTAGAAGCTTTCCCCATGCATGCAGGGATAGAATTTGAAAAGGAAAAATTGTGCTGAAGGGAAAACTGGCAAGGGATGTGAAGGACAGTAAGAAAAGCTTCTTTAGATAGAACAGCAAAAAGACTAAGGAAAAATCAGAATGACTGGAAAAGGTTCCTGATCATTTGAAAAAGTGACTGATTTCCAGAAAGGGAAAGGAGGAGAACTGAGGTGACTACAGGTCTCTGCAGTCCCTGAAAGGGGTAGTGCACTTCTGCAAGGCACTACGGGTTAGTATTCATTATGGTCTCTATCAAGAAAGACATACAGACTTTGTAATATATTGCTTAAAATATCATTTATTGCAGCCAATGTTAAAAGGAAAAAGGATAATATGGGTAATCTCACATTCCCTCAACCCCAAGTTGTGCAGCACTCAACAGCCACCAGCCAAGGAACTGCATGCAGTGCAGGACTGATCCATGGAGATAGATGTTCACTGATGCCTTGGTCTCTAGAACTCTTGCAAGATTTTTTAAAGAAAAAAACAGTACATTTATACTGAGAAATATAAGAATGTTCACATGAAAACTTGCCACTTTCCTTTATGATAAATACAAGGGCACAGAGGGTGCAGTCAGTCATGGCAAGTGGGTGCAGTCAGTCATGGCAAGTGGGTGGAACCTGCAGCCCAGGGTGACGTGCAGTGCAGCACAGCATGGAGAGCCAACCTACATGTTCAGCAAGCACAGGCCTGTGCCTTCTCCTGTCAGCTGTTCTGTGGGTCACTAGCACCTTGATGTGCAATGGTATTTGAGTTCAAATCCCTACAGGCTTCAAAGCAAAGCCTTCTAGGAGCATTTTGAGACGTGGAAAGGGATAAAAAGATGATGGGAAATAAGAACACAGGGCAAATCTCTCCTGACCAGCCTCACTGGTTTCTAGGATGGGTTGGCTTATTCTATCAAGAAGAGAAAAGCAGAGGATATTCTATACCCTGACTTTAGTAAGGCCTTCAAAATGATCTCCCAGAATATCCTTGTAGTCATATTGGAGAGCTATAGGCTGAGTAAGAAGGCAATATTTGGGGTGTAAAGTTAGCTGGATTTCCAGGAGCAGCAGGAGCAAGGCTGCTTCATGAGGACAGTGAGCTGGGCCAAGGATCTCCCTGAGAGTGGGCACAATCCTCACCAGCCAGTGCCATTCCACAATATCTGACCACAAGGAAGAAGAACAAATGCCACAAACAGGGTCCATCAGCAGCCATGGGCACGGCAAGAGCAGAACCAAGATGAGGGTCCATCTACAGAGGCAGGAGCTAGGGAACAATGAGAGCTGGCAGCTGCCTGTGGGATGGGAGACTCACTGACCAGGGTCCAACCCCAGAGCATCTGAGTAAGGGAAATAGAACAGACCCTGAAATGGTGACAGGTCCAACCAAACCTTCAGATCATAAGGCATTATAGTGACAGAGCAGGTCCAAAACCAAGCTGGGAAGTCATTTCCACAAGAGAGGGCTGGAATCAGATCCAGTGACTATGAGGCAGGTCCATAGTGACAGAGCAGGCTCAAGGTCGAGACAGAAAATCAGTCCACACGTTGGGATCAAGAGGACCCATGGCCAGGCGGGGAAGGGCTGTAGGGAACAAGAGAACAGCCCTGATGTGGTGTTACTGGGGCAGGGGTTGATGGCTCTGAGGGGATAACATGGGATCCTGAGCTGTGGGCAGGTGGGGAAGGTCCCATGGGAGGTCAGGGCCAGTGAGGGCTTCCAGTGCCCTCAGGGTTGGACCAGCAGCCTCCCCTCTGAGCATGGTGTGTCCTCGCTCTTTACCTGGGCTAAGGAGGGACATGATTTAGGGTGACTCCACATGTCCCTGCCCTTCACATACTTAAATCATAGGCCTGTGCTCAAGGTTCTGAAAGGTATTTTTTGGCTTATAACAGCCAGGAGGTGGTAGAGTCACTGTACCTGAAGGTGTTCAAGAAAAGACTGGACAAGGCACTTAATGCTCTGGTCTAGTTGATAATGTGGTGACTAGTCAAATGTTGGACTCCACAATTTTGGAGGTCTTTTCCAAGCTCAATAATTCTGTGATTCTGTGACTCAC
Organism: Sakesphorus luctuosus; assembly: GCA_013396695.1. Classification (NCBI taxonomy): domain Eukaryota; kingdom Metazoa; phylum Chordata; class Aves; order Passeriformes; family Thamnophilidae; genus Sakesphorus; species Sakesphorus luctuosus. Next base: position 398,587 of record VWZD01011332.1, on the reverse strand, counting down.
TTTAGAGTGACTCACTTTGGAGTGACGCCATGGCTGACAGGTGTTAGTGGGGTGTTTCAGAGGACACAGAGCCAAGGCAGGGATAGTGGATAGGAAAGGGACATGGAATGAGAGGTCAGTAGCTGAGGTGTGGCCACAGAGGCTGGTCAGGAACAAGCCAGGGGAAGGAGGGTCTGGCTGGGTGGAAGAAGATTCCCTTAGAAGCCTAGGTCTGAGTAACAGGTGAGTGCTGTGGGAAAATCAGGAAGATTTGTAAGGAGAAAGCTCTGTCTGTGTGACCAGAGACCCAAGCTCCTCAGTGCTTGGCAGAGGGCTCAGAGAAGCCTGAGGATCACTGTAGTGGAGCAGCAAGGGCCAGCTTCTCCTCAGGGAGGGACAAACCAGGAAGCAAGGAGTATTCCACAGATGGCAGAGGAAGGAGCCTCACCATCCAGGGCTCAGCAGCTGAGCAGAGCAGGCTCAGAGATCATGAGCAGTTCAGATCATAAGGCAATGTCCTGGCTATGAGGCAGGTTTCAAGACACACCACAAAATCAATTCACACATCAATGTCCAGGTCCAGTGATCACAAGGCAGGGCCAAGGTCACACTAGGAGACCTTGACTAAGAATGGGCACAGCTGTGTTTAAATTGGAGACTGATACACTACTGATGTAACAGAGAGGAACTGGAAGTCCAGAGCACAGCTTAGAGCTCCTGGGCCCATAGGTGTGGGTAGAGGCCCCAGGTGTGGTTGGTCAGGACTATTAAGCTCATTAATGCACTCAGAGCTCTGTCACCCACTTATAAACAAAAGAGATGGGCCTAGAGACAAGGCTACAAGTCTTGGGTTTGAGGTCTGTGAGGAGGCAGGTCCCTTGCAGTGTACTTCAGGCAGGGACTGAATTGCTAAGGCTATGCTGAAATATGCTTGTCTTGTGGGCAACAGCCTTGACTTGGGGTTTTGCATAACTTCTTGCTGATGAACATAAGGTTTCCCACACAGCTTCAGTACAAGAAGTCTCCTGTGCTTACTAGTTTCAGCTTCCTTGTTATGCTCAGTGCTTCCCAGTCCCTTTGGTGTGGCAGAAGGCAATGGAAGAGGTTGGTGGATAACTGTTTCTACCTGCCAGTTGTTGGTCCTCACTTCTATCCTGTGCTCTAGTCTGATCCATGGGCTGCAGTTCCACAGGAATGTCCACCTTGTGGGGTGTCACTACCCTGGTATGGGTTGCCTGTGGCTGCAGTCCCTCAGAGGTGCCTTCCGAGACTGTGCCATTATTTGTTCTCTTAATAACATCTCCTTCCATGTGTCTTCTGTTTTGTTTCTCTAAATGTATGTCTCACATTTCTCTTGCAACTTTTTCTTAAATACACTCGAGCAGAGGTGCCATATGCTCCTCTGCTGAAGATTCAGTGTACAATGAGTTATTATTCATTACAGGGCCTGCTGCAACTAACCAAGGGCGCTTCATGTCCTTCTCTCACAAAGACCATGCCTGGTACCAAAATGGTGCCAGTGCCCGATACAGGCTCTATACCCATGTGCAGAGGGCTTTGGGGAGATCTCCTGCTGGGTCTGGTTGTGCTGTCAAGGTCCTAATGTTGGCCATTCAGTCCTGGAACTTAAGTAGTTAGTAGTATTTTCTATATATTTATTACATCTCAATGGATTTCTCTTCCATGGTTTTGTCCAGTCTGCCTTTAGAATCATGTAAAATTTTATCATCTCCCTCATTCTTTGACCCTGAGTTCCATCATTCACCTACCTGTTTATTGTTGTCCACCTCTGTGTATTGTTGTCCACCTCTGTGTTTTTAACTGCTTTCTACTAACTTTTTCAAATACTATTAAGTTCCTGTGTCAGAAGATACATTGAATAGCCAGTCCCTGTCATTGTCTCCATGTCATTCAGAACTTCAGAAACCTCTGCTGTTGAGAACATCATCCCTCTCCTAGGAGTTTGCCTGGGCTCAGGTACATCTGAAGCCACTATTAAGCCTGGGATCAGAGCACTGTTGGTGGCAGAGCTGTGAGATGCCTCCATGGGGGTCTACATTCCCCCTCACTTGAGAGAAGAATTTAAACTGAGTCTCTTGATTGTGGTCATTGCTAGCTTTTATGCCTGCGCCTGGCCATGAACCTACGCTGAGATGGACCCTGTAATTTACTACTTCAAGTGTTTATTTTAGTCACTAGTAAGGAAATTACTGAAGTGCATGTTATTGGAAATAACATGATAGGGGAAAAGGAGATAGCATAGACTATTTTCTTTACAATGCTGCTGGTATCTTTACGCTTTTATAGGTATGGTCTTAGAAATAAACAACTCTGTTTACAAGTTGAATACAAGTATCACAGAATCACAAAATATGCCAAGTTGGAAGGGGCCCCCAAGGATCATCAAGTCCAGCTCCTGGCCCAGCACAGGATCATCCCCAGGAGTCATACCATGTGCCTGAGAGTATCATCCAAACACTTCCCGAGCTCTGTCAGGCTTGGTGCTGTGACCACTGCCCTGGGTATCCTGTTCCAGCACTCAACCACCCTCTGGGTGAAGAACCTCTTTCTAATATCCAACCTAAACCTTCCCTGCCACAGCTTCAGGCCATTCCCTCAGTTTTTGTCACTGGTCACCACAGAGAAGAGATCAGTGCCTGCCCCTCCTCTGCCCTTCACAAGAAAGTTGTAGACTGCAATGAGGTCAAGGATTTGCTGGCAGCATCATCACCAGGTGCTGGTTTGAGACCATCTACAATGTCCCTCACTACGATTAGCAGTGAAAGTGAAGCCACAGCCACACCATGTGTTCAGCACAATAGAGTCCTGGATGCTCAGCGGTATGTGCAGCATAACTTAGCACAAAACAGCACAGGCTAATCAGGTCCATTTTTTTGTTGGTCACTAATTCCTCAAAGTACAACAATGTCCTGTTTAGGGCCATTACAAACCCTGATGTATGGACTTAACCTTCACACTTGATATTTGACCTACCTCATCACTACAGATTTGTTTGAGAATCACTGGCCTGTAAAGGAGTATAGGGAACTGTAGCACTGAATACCTTATGGGGGAGGCCCCTGCCCTGCTGGCCTTGCTGTCACCTGCTGCCCTGGGTCTGCTTCCTTTGCTGAGCAGCCTCACTTTTTCTGCTCCTTGACAGTCCCATCTCTGCTGTCTCATTTTCAGATTGAAAAATCTTATCTCACTAGCTACAGAAACAGAAAACTGAACCACTGCTCTGTTTCAAATCCTTTCTAACAGATGTGGGGCTTCCCGTTTGGGTCAGCATGCTGTGCTTTCTCAAATACCATTTGGGGTCCCAGCACAACTTTGCCCTGGAGTCCAGGAGGTTCTCTGAGTGCACCTCCTCTGATGACTCTCTTACAGCAGACTGCCTGCACATCTTGTCCCTTCAGCCATGGATTTGGTTTGCTTAGGAGAAGGTAGGCCTATCTCACATGTCAAGTATGCAGAGGGATGTGGAATGATTCCCCAAAAGAACAGGGAAATGTGTCATCTCTAATCCTTCCCTAAATGCCATGAGAAGAAAAGACACTTGGCTCACAGAGCATTTTGAGGGCTTTCCTTATGTGTGTGTCTGTTTTTGTTCCACAGACCCCTGGCAGCATCCTGTATCCAGAGCAACACAGCACATGGTGGGAACGGAGTACAGAGAACGGACAGATGGGAATTATGAAGACATAGTATCTACAATGGTGCTGCCAGGGAACAGAAAGGACTACAGAACAATACCTAGGCTTTGCAGGAGTTGGGATTCATGTTTTTAAACTCTTACCAGACTTCAGAGCAGAGCTCAGAAGCAGCAGGCAGTGTTTACTCTCCTTAATGGCTGCTTTTCCCTCATCCCCTTATATCGCCTTCCATGCTGCTCTTTTCTGAGCTGCTTCCCATGGCAGTGCCTTTCCAGCAGGTTCTGCTGGCCCTGGCAATGCCCAGGAGCACAGGGGTATGGATTTTATCCAACTTTGCTGAATCTGCACTTTTACCTCTCATTTTAGTCTCTATGAAGGGTGTTCTCTTTTTCATAAACCCAACACTGTTACCCCTTTTACAGTATTTAACTGTGATATTTTTTAATCTTAAAATGGCTCTGATCTTTCACAAAATATTTCTGTCTCTTTCTTCAAACATTACCTGGTTCCAAGTACAGTGTCACAGTTCTACCTTTTCAGTATATTGTTTATAATCATGTACTTGCACACAAATTAAGATCAAAATTGGAACATTAGGCTACCGAACCTAGTTTTTGAAGACTGAGACATCATTTTGGATCCCTAGTGACACCTAATGGCCCGATTTAAAAGGAGTCAGAAAGCTCTCTTTCACAAGGAGGACGTTAGGTGGTTCCTGTGCCTTGAAAACTTCTCCCGTGTGTAGTTTTAGGAATCCATTTACCGTTTCAACCTTGATTTTCTCTATTTCTTTTCTTCAAAATAATCATAAAGCAAAGATTAAACAGGATAACAGTTATTTTTATATTCCTGTTATGCAATACATACTTCTATAAAAATGTTAGTTTTATTGTCATTGTACCTAGAAAGTGCATAGTGACAGACATGCCTGTTTCAGTTTAATAACAGGTTTATAATAGTTTAATAAAATTTTGCACTCTGCTACCTAGAACAGTATTTTATAAATCCTGTCTTTTTTTTTTTTTTTTTATTTGTACCAAAACTCTGCTAATTGCTTTAGGCTATAAGAGAAGCAGAACGTGATATGCACAGTAAACCTTGAAATGTCATATATATTGAAATACTTTTTTGCATAAATACTTGTGTTAGCCATATTAATCTCTTATAACTGTCTTGGGAAGACCAGTATTTGCAGTTCTCCCAAAAACTTCATAGCAGCTAAAAAATATATTTCCCTGCAGTGAGCATTACCACTGCAAGTTATATTTAATATTGACTTTGAAAACGTTTGAGGGAGCTCCATTTGTCTTCTTTTTTTAAGCACTTTTTAAGTAGTGGTGCTGTGATTGGCAGTTCTGCATGTGTATCCCAGCAGAAGGAAGATTGCTTAAGTCACAGATTAACACTAGTAATTCTACCAGTTGGATAAACTGCAACCTAAGGAACCTCCTTCTAAGGACTGTGAAGTAGGAAATAATATCTTTATGTGATTATTTCATCAAAAGGCAGTAACAAAGATTTCCTTGGGTGGTTCTTGTAGGTATTAGACAGCTGAAGCAGTTCACCTTTTCAGAAAAAAAAGGCTCTTCATGATTCTGAAGTTATATCTCTTAAGCATCACCCCAATATATTTACTGATGGAAAATAGGGGAAATCTTTTAAAACTCTCTGGAGATAAAATAGCAGATTCAAAAATTTGAGTTATTTGATATATCATATGGAGATGAGCTCAAGGTAAGAGTAGAAGCTGTAGGGTTTACCTTGCTCAAAATTTTTTTTAAAAAATGTTAAACTCTATCATGGCTTCATGTATGGGTACATTCTGGTTTTGAAAACAGGATCTTAATCCTCATCTACACCACTTCTGTCAATAATCATGACCCACTGTATCATATATTTTAGTTGCATGGTGCAGTAACCCAGAACAGGTGGAGACATGTTTAGTTTGCAATGCTTTTATTAGAATAAATAGAAGGACCATCAATTAACACTCACAAAATCAATGAAATGTCACGGGAAGGAAAATTTTATCAGTCAGGAAGATGTATTTGGAGAAAATGATTTAAGAAGAAATGGTAAACTTTCTGTGTACTCCCTCAGAACAAGACACCCAGCTTTACAGTTACATGCAGCACAAAGAAGCACTAATGCATTGCTGGAAGAAGAATGCTTTGCTGAAGTTAAGAATTTCATCTGCAAGGTGTCCAGGCATCAATTCAAGCATGGTTGCCCAACAAGTTCGACAGAAAGGAACAGGATTATTTTGAAAGCTGAGTTTATTTCAGAGAACTCCTATAGGAAAACAACATTCTCAATATCACTGTCAGATTTTTTTCACAAAAAACAAAACAAAACAAAACACTTTACCTGTCTCTCAAGTGATTCAATGATGATGGGAAATAGTTCTAAGATACCTCCTGAAATTCTCATTTAATCCTGGATATAACTCCTGAGTGAAACTTGTGTAAGCAGAAACACCTGCGCCTAAAGATCTGAAAAGTCACACACTTCTTCAAGAATATCTCACTGGACCTTGAAGACTTTCAACTCAGAGAAATTAGTGAAGAAATGAGATTATACTACAGTACTAAGGTAAAGGGGGTCTGCTGTTTCTGAGGGGAAGACAAGCACTATTTCCAACTCTTTTTCCCTTTAGGGAGAACAATATCTACCAAAAAAGAGAATCATGTTGCTTGGATTGTGTCTGATAAAGAAAAGGAATGGGTGGTCAACCCTAAACTCTTCAAACTCAGAGGAATCTCGGATGTCTCCTGTCACAACTGCTGAGCCAGCCACCTCAGTGCCCTCCTCAGTGACTTCCAGGTACGCCTCATGGATGGCCTCAGACACTTTCAGGCCCTCTGCTGAAGAGATGCCAGAGAGATTGGCCTTGGGGCTGAACAGGTCAGTCATACCCAAGGTGGTCAAGACAGATGTGAGATTATATTTTCTCTCCATCTTCATTCGTGGGAGGTACACTTTCACTCTCTTCCTCTCCATCACACTGGGACTGGTCCACTCTGTAAGTTTTTCAAAGCTGATTTTGTTCTCGAGCTGTAAAGAGAGGCAGGGAATTAAATGTCTGAGACAAAGGTTAAGTGGCCTTAACAGCTGTGTTTATCTCCAAGTTACTGTTTTTTCCCATTTACTTTACATACACAGTAGAACTGTTTATCCAGTGTGCTTCCTTCTGACTACAGACCATCATCTGCCTTGAGGAAGCTCCTCAAAACTTTGTCATCTGAAAATTTATTCATCAGATCAAGTCTTTTTTTGTAAAAATACCGTTTTTGAAAACATCAAATCAAATTGGCCCTGAAACTGTTCTGCTTGGAACATATTTTATTGATCCTTTTCCTCAATGTCATTCCTTTCTAATGCTGCTTTTCTCATTTTCCTTTTATCAGCTCTTGGAATGCTTTCCTCATCACTTCCAGTTTTTATTTCTCATAGGATAAACTTTAGCAAACCTTTGAAATCACTCAAAGTGGTAAAAACCCTGCTAGTGTGTCTGTTTCTGATACCTGATGGGGATTGGAGCATGTGGCAACATCCTCTTCTGCAGGGCTCCAGCAGCACTGCACTGCCTTACCTTCATTCTGTAGAACTGATCTCAGGGCTTCCCTAACAGGCCAGTCTCTGCCTGAGCCCCTGCTGGCACCTGGGGGCCTTTAGTGCTCCCCTGCCTGCCCAGCACAGCCGAGGGGTGAGCAGCTGGAGTGGGAAGGGACAGCAAAGAGTCTGACAGCAGCCAAGCCCCACTGAAGTGAGAACTCTTTCTCTGCTTCACCTGTCAGGGTCATACCTGCTTCAGGCCAGAGATCTCATCAGGCAACAGCACCAACAGGCTCAGCTCTCCGCTGGCATAGGGAAGTTCCAGGATCCTGATTTTCTCTGCAGCCACTCTTGCCACTTTGAAGGTGCTGTTCTGACACATCATTTGCACGAGTCTGCTGTCTTGCTGCAAAAACAGAAATGTGGGGCAATGTGACAGGGAAGTAATTTTTTTCTTTGTTCAGGCAAACATACAAGCCCTTTGAAAGAGGCAGAGTTTGCCCTTCAAGCCTGTTGTCCTCAAAGAACAGCTGTCTCTCCATTTTGTTGTCTTGCCTGCCTGTATGCTCTGGAATCTTGGTCAGACACAGCTCCTGCAAACACTACTTGGCTTTAGGCCCAGGCACTGACAGAAAGGGATCCAACTGAATCACCCAACCTGTGACAGCAACAGGTTGTATTTGTGACATCCTGACTGCTGCCTGCATGAGCCAACAGCTGTCCTGGGCAGGAGTTGTGTCTGTGCCCTCCTACCTCTGTCACATTGAAGGGCACTTCCTGAGTGTCCTCTTCTTTAAACTCAGTCTTCCACATCCCTTTGAAGTAAATGGCATTCACAAAGAGCAGCGTGGTATCGACATCAACAGAGTCCGGCACAATCAAATCTTGAATCCGTCCTTTGAGAACGAGAAAGGGCAAAAAGAGTGGTCAAATACACCTGCCATGGTGTGCACAAATCTCTGCAATGTAGGTATGAGGGGTCCTGCTTTGTGGAGCTTTGTTTTGATAGCAATAATTGGTTTTTTCTAGGCATTATGAGGAGAGGAAGACAAGGATATAGTTTATGGTAGGTGGGAGAAAATACTTGCTACCCATTTTTCATCCTTACCACTTGTCTCTTTCTCCACCCAGGAATTAATGAGCTGTCTTGTTTCCTCTGCAGCTGTTTTGAAGCTAACTTCTTCCAGCTCAGCTTTGTAGAATTTCTTTGCACAATTTAAGTATTCCTATAAGCAGAAAGATTGCAGTTGTCAGACTGATGAGAACTTGGAATCATATGGATGTGTAATGCAAGATTGTGACATAAAGCAAAGCGGTTAAAAGAACAGTGGGTGTTTCCACCTGTGCTTGAATGTGTCAGTCACTGAACATGTCAGTCACAGCTGTCTTCCTGTAACTGGATCTTAAAGCTGTACAGCAAAGACTGCTTCACATATATAGATCTGGTATTTTTTGATGAGATAGGGTTCTAAGCTACAATTCTGATATATTTTTTTTGCTTCACCAAACTAAATTTAGTTTAACAAACATTTTTAAGGACAGACAATATTTGTTTCCTTCTCTTTGTGTCCACTTTTTATTTTGAATACTGTGTTCCTACATTTTAGGATTCCAGAAACAAAGCTTCTTTTCACTGGGAAGATGTAATATTTGGCTTTGAAAAAATTCAAATTTGACAACTTCAGTCTTCATTATTTCAAGTCATAAAATATATTTAATTTCCCTTAAAAGTTACATTTTTCATTAAAAGCCATTTTTCTTGCAAATGAACAGCAATCTTAACTATTCTCTGTTACTTGTAACATGGGCATATTTTATGCCATTATACCTCTGCCTGAACTCTACCTAACAGTGACCTAAAAGCCACAGAAAGGTCCAAATTTATTCTGCACCAGTTCCACCCATGATACACAACCACCTCCTCATCAAGAGACAGTGGGCTATTGGTACTGGTGCATCTCTAGGGTAGAGTGACAGAGTCTCTTAGAGGAAATCATATGGAGTCAGTTTGCAATGTAACTCACCTGAAGAACAGGGTATGTTTTGTCTATATAGATTCTGTCAGCAATCCTCAGTGAGTATGTGGCATTTTGCCTGGTGATGTCCAAGAGAAGATCCTTGACTGAATTGTGGATGTGTTCAGAAGGGCCACACTGGGGTGATGACATGAAAATAAGGAAACAGATTGCATAAGGAAATAAGATCCTAAAATATTGTCTCTATCAGTTAAGAGTCATACTACAGAGGAATCCTCCTGCATAGACACAGGGCTGTCACCTTTGAGACAGCTGCTGCTGTGGTCATGGTGCATTGAACTGGCAAGTTCATCCTTGTCAAGACAAACACTCTGAAATGTGCTTTTTGTCAGATGCAGTTGTGTTCCTGTCACTGAGACTTTTGGGCTCTTCTGTGCCCAGCACATTCCTGTCCTGCTTTGGAGTCTCTCGGCTGCAAATCTGATGGCTGTACCCTGGCTGCAGGTATTGGGTCCCTTTCACATCCCCCAGCAGCACTTGCCCAGGAGGGCACTCTGGGGTCCAAAGCGTTCTGCCCCATGCCACCACTTGTTCTGGTGAAAGATGGGCAACCTGCAGTCTTTCTCTGTTAAAAAACAGGGGAATCACACCCTTCTTCCCTCCCTTCAGATCCCATTGGTTTGAGGCCATTACAGTAGTTCTTGTCAAGGTCTGAAATTGCTAGAAGGAGAGGCAGAATAGTCCTAGTTTTGTTCTGATGAGAAAATAATACAAAAAGGAATATTATTTCTATACCTGGGAGTCAGTAATGTCTCTATCTCCTGTAGCATTACCAAAGTGAAGAACCTGCAAGAGAAAATACCAGTGGTAGAAATGACAAGAAAGACCAAAACCAATGTGAATCTGAGATTTACACGATGCTCGAAGTAACTGAGATTAACTAGAAGTTTACAAGTGAGCTTACAACTGGTCTATGCCCTCTGTGGCCCTCTTGGAAAATGTAAATGCCACTTTTTGCTCAGATTATATTTTTTATAGTGAGTGTCTACAAATTAATTGAGTTACAAACTTTGTACTGTTAATAATATTCTGTCTTACTCTCTTTCTGGGATTTATCTTTTTAATATATTAAAAAAATCAGATTACATTTTCTGGAAGTTGTGAGAATTTAGAAGAAAGTCATAAATTAAACTCATTGACTGCTAATCTATTATGCTGTCGTCCTTGAGATTTTTTTTCTATGTTAAAGACAACTGCCTGTTACAGTGAAAATATACTTTGTTATTATTAATATCATTATTTTCCTTACATTTTGTGACTTTGGTTTACTTCTTAAAGTAAAAGTTCATTTAAACAGATGAGAACCTTGTCACTGGATAATATTTTTCAATGATCTTGTTTGGAAGGAACAAATAGCACAAGTAGAGGTCACTTTACACCCATGTAAGTAACTTACCTTCTCCATCTGAGTCTGAGTGTTACCTCTTGCTCCCAGATACACCATGGACAGGGTTGAAATCAAGCTCAGGGAGGAAAAGATGATGTTCTCATTGGCATGGTGAACTGTCAGCTCTCTGAATATATCAAGACAAAATTCTGCATTTGCTGCACTGATGGAGCCCATTGTGAAACCTGGATTGTCTGAAACAAAGAGTCTGACTTATTATGATGAAATATGTTCATTGTAATGCAATAAAGTCAGTATACATGAACCCCTGAAATTTCAGCTCTTAGCATTTCATCTAGCTCCAGAAGAAATGATTTTTTAGTAAAGAAGACAACACAGAGTAGAAAACACAGTACTTTGAAGTATAATGCAACAATACAGTACTCATACCACTTATAGCTTATGAGCTCCTGAGGATGCTCAAGCAATTTGTTTTCCTCTCTAGCTGCTAGAGAACAAAATCCAGGATTCTCTGACATACGTATCACAGTCCCTATGGAATCAACACATTCATGTCATCTGATAGTGTGGGATAATTTGAAAAATAATGCATCTAACTGTTCCCCTGCTAGACTGGAAGATCATTCTCTCTCAAAATGGAACTACTTATATAGGTGATAAAAGGTAGATTTTTTATTATTCACCTATTCTGCTTACTGTTATATTTTAGGTTTTAAGCTCAATATATGTTCTTGGTGAAGAAACAGATTCATCAAGCAAATTCCTTTTTTGGTTTTGCTGTTGTTTTTGTTAATCTTTGAAAATGTAACTATTAAAGATAGCACAGAGCTGCAGTGTGCTGGGGTCACCTGAGCATGCTGCATTCCTTAATTTCATGCAGACAATATCTTCCATAACCCCTGGAATTCAATTTTTTTTCTTTTGGTTCTAAATGAAAAGTTAAAGCAATAAAGGAAGAAGGAAGAAAATCTGTTTATATATATCACCAGGTTTTCAATGCGGGAGGGTTACTAAACAAAACTATAGTTTCTGCAGACAAATTCTTTGACTTTATGCATGGCAGAGTGTGAAACAGTACAATAGCGCACAACACACGTGTGAAGGTAGATAAGGTTCCTGCAGAAGGCATCCTTTAATAATTTGTTTCTTCAACTGATATTGAAGGCCATAAGCATGAGGTTACATCAATCTGATCATAAGATTTGTAAAATAAAATTGTTTTTTTAAATTGCAGATTAGAACTTAAAGCATAACTGAAAGAAATGCTTACCTTGTCAGGTTCACCTGTGATGGTAACAGCACAGCTTCTCAGCTGCACTTGGGGCAGACTTGATGAACTCCTGGAAATATATCTTGTGTTACTTCATGACACGCCCCATGCTGCCTGTTCTGTGTTTACCAAATAAAGTGATGGATGGAGCTCAATGTCACACATGCACTTCTACTTGGAATAAGTCCATTCTTTGAAACAAAAAAACAACAACAACAAAAAAGCCTGAAGGAAAAGATTTTACCCTAAAAATCTCCAAAAAGGAAGATTTGTTCTTCATAGCATATGAAACCTTGCAGAAAAGGAAGGAGCATATTGAAATGACTGAAGCAAAAATTGTGACAAAAGCTGTTCACTAGAACTTGAGTGGTAAGAATTATTTGGTTATGGCAGCAAACAGTGTGGTATAACTTGTGAAAATAAAACAAAAATATAAGTTGAGAAACTCAGTCTTGCAGAACGCCTGTAAGGAATTTTGTATTACCTTATTATTCCTCTGCTATGAGCACTGACAGACCAGATCACTCTCAGCTTCACCATTCTGTGAACTCACAAATTTGGGTAATATCAGCATATGCAGGGCTGCTTGCTGTAGAATGCCCATAACTGTACTTATTGGAACATGTTTCCCATTGTTGGCTGGACTACCAATACAAGTAGTCCTTCTTCCTACCAGAATCCATAGTTCTTGCTGAGGATTGGAGAAAATTCTGCTGCCAGGGAACATGAGAAGGAGTATATTGCTTAAATCTGAGTTGCCAAATTTAATGATATTGAAGCAGATTTTTCTGTAAAAAGTTGCATGCAACTGTCTGGTGTCACTTGCTGCACTGTAAAAGACCACAGACACAGTGTTTAACAAAGCACAGGTTTTTATTCTAGAGCAATCTAGCTAAAGGAACTTGACATAGCCACAGTCTGCACCCGGTGTCAGTGGAACAAAACCCTCAGTGAGATATTGTGGGAATACAAATTAATTTCAAAAGCAATATTCAGAGCATCTGTATAGAAAAGAATTACAGAGCTAAAGAAAAATGTGTTGGGGAAAGAGGAGTTGAGAAGATAAGAAAGACAAGACTTCTGTTACTTTTTAAATTCAGGCATCAGGATATTCAGATCCCAGCCAGATGCTACCAGAAAACTCGGTGCTAGATTTTTGAAGGGTAATTTAAGGTTGTTGTTCTCCACAGGTCACAGCACCAGATGCCAGGTTCAAAATGTGCCTTTTGTACATACAGAGACCATTCTTACAGGTCTTCCACAAGCAACTTCATGGCACATCAGCTGAACAAACCAGCTGAAGAAACATTCATGGTCTGCAAGACAGTCATAATATACAATAGAAAGCAGAAAGCAGTCACATAATTCCTTTGAAGTAAAAGAATGGACAGACAATAAAAGAAACTGCTGTGACCTCTCTAAATGCCGTGTGATTTTAAAATAGAAATCCAAAGTCAATACACAAAATGCCTCTGAAATTGTCTAGAACTAATTATGCCTTGGGAGAGTAGAGGTGGACGTTTTAACCCCTTTAGCTGTCTGTACAAGAGGAAAGCTTCTGAATCATCCATACCTTTCTCCCTGATAAAGTCCTTAATAGTTCTGTTCAGCTGAAGCTGCTAATTCAATAGAAAACATGAAAAGCTCAGTCTGGACTGGTACATTTACATACCACTAGTAGTTTACATGGCACAGTGTGTAGTCCAGGCCAGTCTGCTACAACCCTCACTGTACACCAACATTGCTTTTGAGGAAAGCTCTTTAGACCTTGACTGACTTAGAGGGCTCATCACTGCAAATCTACTGTAAAGAGAAAGAGCTTTCCTCTCACAGGAGCAGCATGAAAATTGGCCACCACTGTTTGTGAGTGCCATTCATTTGAAAATGGTGCCACCATGCTGGTGGAAGACAGGTCAGATGGGTGCATGTGTCTGTGTATGGTGACCCTTCAGTCACACAGCTGGCAGTCCCTCCTAGACTGCAAACTGTTCCTCCAACTGCTGCCCCCTTCTGCCTTTTCCTCCTGAGACTGCCTTGTTTCTGCTCAAACAGGCTTGAACACTCACAGCCGTGGCCCATTGTGGTATACCTGACAGCTGAGAAGTCAAAGCATCAGCCAGTATCTTCTACCCTGTAACTTCTAACTTTGGAATATGCCTTGGATCTTTTTCCTTGACAATCAAATTGTCTAGTGGTATGCTTCAGCTGAAGCATAATGGTCTGCTCCAGCTCACCACAGGTGATTCACCTTGCTATTTGTGCACTATCTTCCTGAATCACATTCGTATCCTCATAGACAGCCTGTAACTTGGTAACTACAAAGATGTCCAGTGAGTCAGTACAGTTCTGTAACAGCCTGCTCACAGCATTAATGTTGTTAGCCACGTCATGGTGTTCAGTACTTCTGAGTTGAATATATTCATTAATGAAAGGAGTTTTTTGTTTACAGTAGAAAAGGGGTAGTCCATTCCTCGAGATACATGTTAATGTGCCACGCAGGTTATTTTTGTTAGCATTTCTATTTTTTACTTTTATTAATGATTAACGTAGAGCAAGTTGTAGAAGAAAAAAAAATCATTCCACAAGTAAAAATCTTGATCATGATTAGCCATCAGCACAGAATTGTAAGAATATAAGAGGTACTGCCTCATCAATTTAGCAGCTTTAGATCTGTAATGGAGTCTAGTGAGACTAAGCAAACCTTCCTGCAGCTGAAACATTTCTTGGGATAAAAGATAATGGAATGCCCTGTCCAGCACAGCTGTGTAATGCTGCACAAACACAAAAGGATGTGTTTGTCCACATGTCCTTGTTTGACAATGCTTGTCCCAAGAAAGAGGTCAGCCAAGGCTCTGATGCCCTTTCCTCTGCTGGGCATTTCATTGTAGACCAGTCCCTAAACCAACAGATTCTTGGACATTTGAACCTTTAAAAAAGGATATGAAGTTCAGGTCAGCTCACAAACCAAAGCCTCTTGTCCAATCACAACATCCCATGTAGAACTGAAGATTTTTTTCACATCCATGCTGCTGTTCTTTTGTCAGTAGGAAGGAGCATGTTGATTGTTTCTTGTTTGTCTTGCTCAGAATGAGTGCCAGTGATTGTTCACTTAGCTGTCATTGCAGAACTTGCTGCCTTAGCTATCAATGCTGGTTTCCCTCTCAGTTGTCCTCTAGGACTGTGTTCTTTCCCTCAGTCTGAAGAAAAGGAGGTGTCTGGCTGAGTTCCTTTATACAGGAGCTCGCAGCCCACTCAACACCTTTCTGCAGCAGCCTGTGCCATTCTGAAAGGTCATACATTGTTGTTTGCAGTGTTGCCTTGATTGATGACAGGCTGTGACAGGAATGTGCATCCCTCAGTGGTGGCAGAATGAATTTTTCTAGAGAAGGCATCTTCAGAAGGATCCTGTGATGGACTTGGTCACAAGTGTCTCACCTTTTCTCACTGCATTTGCTTAGCACCACACGCAGAATCCAGTCTGCTGAACCAGCACACACAGGAGTCCCTTTATCAGTCACCACAGCACATGTGAAGTCCCTTATTCATCCCTCAAGACCATGGAATCAGCCAGCAGTCAGGGTCCTTACTGGGTCCTGAGAAGACATCACGGTAACCAGATCCTCACACTCAACACACACATGGCACAGGACAGGTGGCCAATGGCATTGGCCCAACTAGTTTACTGGCTGTGCCATATGGGAACTTAGTTACCAGTGTCCCTCCCTGCAGAGAAGACTGTTCATGGCAGCCTGTGACTAACACTGCTGATGCCACCATGCCTGTCACTTTATCTTCCATCACTCATTGCCCAGCATGTCCTTTATCTTTGCACATGCTCACAGGAAAAATAACATTTTTCTGTTGCACAAAATAGGATGAACTTATCTCTTGGTTTGTTTCAACACAGACATCCTTCCACGAAGCCTTCCTCTCCTCTGATTAGGAGCCCACTGAGATTCTTAACAATATTCCTAACACGTTTTCCTGCCTCTCCTGCAGGAGAAGCCTGCTGCCAGAAAGGAGAAATGTCACTGCACAGAGGTCAAAGCTATCATGTCATCTTTGCAGAAAAGAACTGGGAGTCCTGGCTGACACCAAGTTGACCATGAGTCAGCAATGTGTCGTTGTGGCAAATAAAGACAACAGCCTCAGGAAAGCCTTTGCCAGCAGGTAAAGGGAGATCATCCTGACCCTCTGCTCAGCTCTGGTGGGACCACAGTTGGAATGCTGTGTCCAGCTCTGAGCTTGGCAGTACAAAAGAGATGCGGATGTACTGGAGCAGAACCAGAGATGAGCCACAATTATGAAGTGATTGAAGTGCCTTTCACAGGACAAGAGGCTCAGATAAACAGGACTTTTTACTCTGGAGAGGAGAAACTGCGTGGAGCAATCTTAACCGTGTGCATAAACTACTTATTGGGCGGATAAAAAGAAGATGGAGCCAGACTGTCTCTTGCAAACATGCAAGAGGAAATGGACACAAGCTGAAATAGCATAAATTACATTTAAACATAAGAAAGTACATTTTCTCATGAGGAGAGAGGTAAATCCCGGTTGCTCACAGGGTCTCCATCCTTCAAAATATTCAAACCCCAGCAGGACATGGTCCCGAGCAACCTGCTGTAGCTGACCCTGATTGAAGGGATGAGCTTGGATTAGAAAATTGGCAGAAGTCACTTCCAATCTCAGCTGTTCTGTGATTTTGTAATGGAAATCTCAAGGGAGATGTAGAAAATGCAGTTATTGCATATTAATGTTTGAAGAAAGTACTGTAGTGTAGATGAGGCACTTGGAATGGGAGTTTGTGGCACATTCCACAGATAAGCACAGTTTCCTTGTTGTATGGAGAGCAATGTTGCCACGTAGTAGCAGACCCTTGGACCTCTCTTTGTGCCTTCTGGAAGTATGTTAGTTACACCAAGAGGTGCAGAAGGTTTCAGATTTTGTCTTGCCCTCCTCTGTGTGCTTCCTTCTGTCTTGTGCTGCACAGCAGTCTGCAGTGAAACAGTCTCAATATTCCAGAAGGTGAGAACCAGAAGCCCTTGGAAGGCTGTGACCAAAATGACAGTAGCAACAAGGAGGTTTTCAAGGTTTATTTATTTCTCTCTTTTTATGAAGTAAAAGCTTTTGAAGCATTTCAACATTGTTGCCTTTTTTTTTTTTTTGAAAGCAAATACGCTCAACTGCCTGTTGGCATGAGAACCAGACCCATGCCTGGGAAATGGAACTTGAGGGTGAAAGCTCACAGTTGCTCAGACAGAGCATTGGATCCCTCCTGGAGCACCTGCACCTTCCCACTGCATGCTTGCTTGGTAGGTGAGAGCACAGAGAAGCTGAACCACAGTCCTTGTCTCTGGGGCACAGGAAGAAATATTTCTCCTGAATCTCTCCAGTGTTTTGGAGATCTCAGAGGCCACAGCAGTCATTCATTATCTCACTGCCATCCCCTTCAGGGCAAATACTTTTCCACAGCCCTCTAAGTGTTTTGCCTTCTGGCTTGCCTGTGGTGGACAGGATCACATCCTAATCCTTGGTACTTTTTCACAGGTTTGGTCCAGTGTTGCTGAATTTGCACTTTTTGCTGCTGCCTGGTTTCCCTTTGGGGAAAGGGGAAGCTTTGTATCTGTTTCATGGCCCCTTTGTTTTTTCCCATTCCTTCATTTTGGCCTTGGTTGTCATTCAGGAAACAATGCTGCTCACTGAGGCATATCTTTCTACTTTAAGCACTTTCCAGTTTAATAATCATAGAAAGGAAAGTTTGCTAATTTAACCCTTTTCAAGTCTTCTTATTGTTTAAGAAACTTTTAAGAGGCTTTTAAATTTAACAAACTGGATCAACTGCTTCTGCTTACAAGAAGCCAGCTGCTTCCGGCTACAAGCGATACAGAAAGTGATTAAACTGCTTATGATAAGGCTAGAGTCAATGCAATTTTGCATCTCTTGGAACTGTCCATACCACTGCTTTAATTTTTAAAGAGCAAAAATTAAAGTATACTTGGTAAAGTAGTTGGTTTTATCACTGAAAGCAATTGATTGTGTATCACAAATATCCTGATGATATTCAAATAACCTGGATGTCAGACATGAAACACCAGCTTCTTTCCTCTTGCATCATGCCACATATGCTTTTATCTTACCACACTTGGTGTTCATGTGGAAATAAAATCATAGAACCATAGAATATCTTGAGTTTGGAGGGGACCCACAAAGACCATTGAAGTACAACTCCTTGTCCTGCACAGGACAGCCCCAAGAACCATATCATGTGCCTGACAGCATTGTCCAAACACTTCTTGAACTCTGACAGGCTTGGTTTCTTGGCCAGTTCCCTGAGAACCCTGTTCCTGTGCCCAACCACCCTCTGCGTGGAAAGCCTCTTCTTAATGTCCAAACTAAACCTCCTGTGAGACAACTTTCTGACATTCCTTCAGGTTCTTTCACTGGTCACCAGAATGAAAAGATCTGTGCCTGTCCCTCAGCTTCCCTCATGAGGACATTGAAGACCACAACGAGGTCTCCTCTCAGTCTCCTCTTCTCCAGGTCAAACAAACCAAGTGACCTCAGCCATTCCCCACAAGGCTTCTCCTCCAGACCCTTCACCAGCCCTCCTTTGGACACTCTTAAATAGCTTTGTATCTTTCTCACATTGCAGTGCCCCAAACTGCACACAATATTCCAGGTGAGTCCATCCCAGTGCAGAGCAGAGTGGGACAATCCCCTCCCTGGACTGGCTGGTGATGCTGGGCCTGATGCCTCCCAGGACTGTGATGCTGTAATACACCTTGGGGCACAGCTGGTCCCTTTGGCTGCCAGGACACCCTGCTGGCTCATATTCAATTTATCATCTACCAGGACCCCCAATCCCTTCCTGGGGGCTGCTCTCCAGTGTCTTTTCCCCAGTCTGTACGTACATCCAGGGTTGCCCTGTCCCTTAATATTGCAGTAGCTGATAGGCAATATTAATGACAGAGTAACCTCCTCTCAAAACTCTCAGTGGGGAAATGCTTTGCCTGACAGTTGTCAATCTCCTTATTCTTTATTATGCCTTTTGAGTTATATATTTTTTTCAGGTAATTTCATCATCTAAAATGGCAGAGTTCCTTGAAATATTTGTCAGGCTAATTGTCAGTGCATCTTTAATACCTTTTAGAGTTCTACTGAAAAATACATAGGAGCAAATTAGTATTCCGTTAGGCTATTTCTTGGTAAACTGTACTACAGAGGGGAGTCAAACTCTAAATGTGTGCATTCATTCATTTCATAAATGCCTAGGAAACTTCATATCTGCATGCTTTATTAATTCTAAAAACAGGAGGATTTTGTACTTAATCTCATTGTGCTCACAACAGTTACCAATGGAATAATATTTTTTAAGGGCTTGTGGTCCAGAAAATTCAGAAAATTAAGAAACTAAACATAATTTCATGACAAACATTTGTGACTTTCTTTTATTATGTCAACAAAAAAAAATTAATTGTATGCATCAAAAGCAACGATGTATGATCAGAATGAAAACAGGTCATAGTATTGAGCCAATATGTATTTAGAGATGACAGCTGACACATAGGAACAAAAGACAGAGAATATTAGGATTCTCATGTATTTCCTAAGAAGAAGAGTTGTAGCTTTGAACTATCACAGGAATGAAGAACCAGAGCTGCATTCATGGAATAATAACAATGTACTTTGAACACCTGAGAGCTTTCCAGGGACTAACTGAAGTTTACTTGTTAAGAAAGATGAAGAGAGACAGGGATTATTTTAAAAGCCGTGTTTTTTCACAAAATTCCCATGGAGAAACCAGTTTCTTTGACATCACTTGCAGGATTTTTCACAAAAATCAAAATGCTCTGGAATTTGAAGTTCTTACAGTGTTTTAAGCAAGAATTCAGCTCTTTTGCCCGGCAGTTCTGAGTCCTGGGTCACCTGGATCATGCAGATATCCATGTTTCAGGCTTCACATCTACACTCTATGAGAAGACAACTGCACCTAGACAAAGTTAGACTTCCTTGCACTCTGAAAGGGAAGGGAGACCCTACATGACTTTGTAGAATCCCTGAAAGAAATTCAGAATTATTTGAGGTACTCATGGTGAGAGGACAATGCTGGTGATAGTGGACTTGTACACCCTTTCCAAACAGCTAAGTAAAAAAAATAAAATTTACATAGGCACCAATTAATAACCTGAACAGCAGAGTCTTATCCACAAGCATCTCCTCTAGACTGGAGGTCTCAAAGCCTGTGTCTCAGGAACAACAACATGGGGTTTTTAGCAGGATGCTGCCAGGGAATGGGATGGGCATAGCCCACGTCTTTCTATGTAATGGATTTCTCAAAGCCTTGTAGTCATGTCTGCAACCAGTTCCTTGAGTGAAAATCACTTGACCCCTTCCCAGCTTGTGAGTGCCTGTGCTCTCAATGGGGTCAGTCATTGCTTAGCTGAAGCAATGTTGAAATCAGTCTGAGAAGGGAAAGAAGTAAACATGCTCACTGCTGTTTCCTCACCTGCGGTTATGTCTTTGCTATGGAAGCTTCCTGAATGGACATGTCTTAGATTAGCCTTTCCACTTGCAGAAAATATCGAAGAGTTACTATAGAACGAGAGTACAGGGGGTCTGCTGTTTCTGAGGGAAAGACAAGCACTATTTCCAACTCTTTTTCCTTTTAGGGAGAACAATATCTACCAAAAAAGAGAATCATGTTGCTTGGATTGTGTCTGATAAAGAAAAGGAATGGGTGGTCAACCCTAAACTCTTCAAACTCAGAGGAATCTTGGATATCTCCTGTCACAACCACCGAGTCAGCCACCTCAGTGCCCTCCTCAGTGACTTCCAGGTACGCCTCATGGATGGCCTCAGACATTTTCAGGCCCTCTGCTGAAGAGATGCCAGAGAGATTGGCCTTGGGGCTGAACAGGTCAATCATACCCAAGGTGGTCAAGACAGATGTGAGATTATATTTTCTCTCCATCTTCATTCGTGGGAGGTACACTTTCACTCTCCTCTGCTCCATCACACTGGGACTGGTCCACTCTGTAAGTTTTTCAAAGCTGATTTTGTTCTCAAGCTGCAAAGAGAGGCAGGGAATTAAATGTCTGGGTTGCAAACACAGCTTTTTCATTTCGGTCAAGACTAACAATAAAAAAAATCCAAAACCAGAGTGGTTCCAAAAGTCATTCTATTGACATCCTTCTTGTGGCTTATTCATTGCCTCTCTAGTGCTGCCTGTGTCACTGCCCTTGTATTCAGTTCTTTACCAACTTGTCACATCCCCTTTTGCCCAACTAATCTTGTGTCTCATGAAGTTCAGCCCAACATTTTCACAGCCTAGAAAATTAGTCAGCTTGTGAGAGATTCCAAAAAAAGAGGCCATACAAACTTACCTACAGTTGGTAGTGCCTAACAAATGCAAACTCTTCTACATCTTTAATAACTCTACTTTATAGTTCAAAAACATTAGTGAAATAAGAGCAATTATGCACATAATGCAGCCTGCATTGCTTTTGCCCATTCTGAGTACAGAGAGATAGTTTTATAACACCTTGATAACTTTAAGTGACTGAATCAGATTAATTTATCAAGATTTTTTCTCCCTGCCATGTGTCCATTTTTATTTTCTCTATGCTCTTAGCATTCTGCATTCACTCAGGTATCTGTCTTCATTTTCTTCCAAGACAAAGACAAAAGTTTCATTTTGTGTTACACAGTCAGTAGATTATATTTTTATTCTTGCCTCACTGCATACTGGTCCCACTTTTCTTATGTTATCTTTAAAGTACATACAATTTATTTTACTAGTTTTCATGCATCTGGAAAAAATTGATTCATCCTGACTAAATGTAGTTGTGAAATTTTCTTTTACTTTCTATACCGTTCTCATGTTCTGTCCTTGTATGTTCATGGATTATTTCTGCTGTTGATATTCATCCAATTAGACTCAAGCCTATTTTCTGTTTGATGCATAATTTCCAAGTATTTTCCATGCATTTCCTTTCCACTTTTGTATTTAAGACTCTCCCAGGTCTTAACAGAAGAAGTGTTTTTGATGAGTTTGTCTAGCTTGATGGGCTTCACAATTTCGAAATCAAGAACATTTTATTAAGATCGTGCTTTATCTAACTTCTTTTTTCATTCCATGTGACATATTCATAGTAATTTTTGAAAGTAGCCCCCTTATGATGTTTAATGAGATTTTATTTAAAAAGAAATAATTACTGATTCCTGCAAAGAATGTCTGATGCTCAACAATTTCAGCAGTGTTTCCTCAACACTTTACATGGGAAGGGGGGAAGGGGGGAGGGGGAGGGGAGGCAAGTGTGTGAAATTATTTCTTTTTTTAAAAAAATAAAATATGCCCATATCCTTTTCTGCAGGGCTCCAGCAGCACAACACTGCCTTACATTCATTTTATAAAAGTGACCTCAGGGCTTTCCTAACAGGCCAGTCCCTGCCTGAGCCCCTGCTGGCACGTGGAGGGGGGGCTTTAGTGCTCCCCTGCCTGCCCAGCACAGCCATGGGGTGGGCAACTGGAGTGGGAAGGGACAGCCAAGGGTCTAACAGCAACCAAGCCCCACTGAAGTGAGAACTCTTTCTCTGCTTCCCCTGCCAGGGCCAGGGATGTCCCCTCTTTCTCTGCCCCTACCTCCTGCAGGCCAGAGATGTCATCAGGCAACAGCACCAACAGGCTCAGCTCTCCACTGGCATAGGGAAGTTCCAGGATCCTGATTTTCTCTGCAGCCACTCTTGCCACTTTGAAGGTGCTGTTCTGACACATCATTTGCACGAGTCTGCTGTCTTGCTGCAAAAACAGAAATGTGGGGCAATGTGACAGAGAAGCAAAGCAACTTTGCTCTTTGTTCAGGCAAATGTACAAGCCCTTTGAAAGAGGCAGAGTTTGCCCTTCAATCCTGTTGCCCTTGAAGAACAGCGGTGTCTCCATTTTGCTGTCTTGCCTGCCTGTGTGCTCTGGAACCCTGGTGACACAGCTCTTGTAAATTGACAGTGAGGGGCCCAGTTAAATCACTTGGCCCATGACCAGACAATGCTGCATTTTTAACACCCATCCCATTGACTGTGTAAGCCAATATCCTGTCTCCCTGGCCAGAAGTTGTGTCTGTGCCCTGCTACCTCTGTCACATTGAAAGGCACTTCCTGAGTGTCCTCTTCTTTAAACTCAGTCTTCCATATCCCTTTGAAGTAAATGGCATTCACAAGGACAAGCACAGTATGGAGGTCGACAGAGCCTGGTTCAAGCAAATCTTGGATGCGTCCTTTAAGAAAGAAGCAGAGCAGAGAGGAGTAAGTTTCATAGCAGGAATCTTACATTTTAGAGCTCAAACAACACGATGCTGCTTGACTTGACTTTCTCTTCTTCAAAGGTCTGCAAATGAAACTCAGGTTCATGAGAGTGATTTAATACACTGAAAGATTGGCACCTGGCCAGGTATTCTGCAAGAAGATAGTTGGGTTCAAGAGGGTTACAGATCCCCAGGAATATTTCTAACCAGTGCTTAAAAAAGATTTATATAGAAAAGAAGAAAAAGGAGACAGAAGCACCAATATAGATTTTATCTTTCTCACTGTGTTTCTTTCTCACAAGTCACTCTTGGTTTTTCCTCCTACCTTAACAAAATAAATATACACAAGCTTCTCAATCACACATTCCCCACTATCAGATTAGTGTACATTACTTTCTGCCCTGGAATCCCACTTGCTACCCATCCAGCACATCCTTGTAAAATTATGCCTATATTCTAGAGAAGCTGGGACAAGTTAAGCTCTCCAGACACAAAAAGTGTGCATAGAAACTGTACATATCCTGGTAACTGTCTTTTCTAGAGAAGTCTAAAACACATTGTCACTGCCACACAGGTGAAATAGAGCCATCACTTTCCACAGGAAATATCCAGGAATGGGGACAGGAGGAGGAAATTTCTGCCCTAATGTTTGGTGTTTCCTGAAGCTGTTGAAATGCAGTTGTCAGAGGGAAGTGTATTTCATAATCTTGTCTGACTTTACCATTTGTCTGATTTTTCACCCAGGAATTAATGCGCTGTCTGGCTTGATTTGATGCTGTTTTGAAGCTGACCATTTCCAGACCAGTTCTGTACAGTTTCTTCACACATCTTAGGTAGATCTGTAAAGACATCAATTGTACACATCAAAATAGTCATTTTTGAAAAACAGTATGAAAGTGAAATAAAAAATGGCTAATATAGTGATGTCATGGTTAAGCTGTTTTCATTGCTTACTTCCTGGAAAAATCTGCTAAAACTGGGCCAGAAAAATTAATCTAGTCCAGGACATTTTCAGATCTGGCATTTTTATTACTTGACAAATTAAGAGTATATATCAAAACTGTTTAAATATTTTCTGGAAGTAAGCCTGATCCAAATCCCCTGTTTTCAGGTTCCTTTTAGACTGCTTTATTATCTTTATGTCCGCTTCCCTTTTTTTTCTTAAGCTTTATTCCTTATTTTTAAAGATAAGCTTTCTTCATTCAGAATATTTTTATCTTTTCTTTTGAAAATGTGAAAGATTTTGACACTTTCAAGAGTTGTTTTTGAGGTGAGGTTTTCAAGTGAAAAAAATACACCAAAGTCAAATTATTTCTTGAAAGAAAACCCAAACAACCGAGGGTGTAAGTGATGAGTGGGAAATTACATTACCAGATAATTTCGTTTATTACTCCATTCATTTTTTAACAAGGCCAGGTTTTTACCTTGAATTGCTTTCCATTCAGACTATTGCCAGGGCAGTGGCAAAGGAAGAAGTCATGGGCATTCACATCACTGGGGACCATTGGATTAACAGGTCACCTACTCTGGCCATCACTCCAGGATTACAGGTTTATACAGGGTTTAGCAAGAAATCACTTACCGGTAGAATTGCACTTGTCCTTTCAGCATAGAGTCTGTTGGCAATATGGAGTGAATAATTGGCTTTTGGTGCAGTGATATCAGAGAGAATTTCTTTAAACAGAAGATGGATATTCACAGACTTGCCACACTGAATCGATAAGAAGATAAAAAAGTAGAGCTGTTAGGTTATTTTACTAGAAAGAGGATTATTTATATGATATAAATAACATGGGAAAACACACAGTGGTTGAACATTTGCAAAGGAACAGGCAATGCAGCCTAAGAGCTCATGGGAGGGATGTTCAACACGTTAGCAACTAATGATTTGCAATTCATTCTTGGCATATGATGGCATTCATCTTTAGGTGATCACAA
Organism: Sakesphorus luctuosus; assembly: GCA_013396695.1. Classification (NCBI taxonomy): domain Eukaryota; kingdom Metazoa; phylum Chordata; class Aves; order Passeriformes; family Thamnophilidae; genus Sakesphorus; species Sakesphorus luctuosus. The sequence goes on along the minus strand of VWZD01011332.1, from coordinate 373,508 downwards.
ATAGAAAACCTCACTGATGAATCTGAAACTGCATAGCTCAGGAATAAGGTGGAACAAAGAAAAACAAGGTGTCAATTATTGCAATTGTTGACTTGTCATAGATATAGAGCCTCTCGTGCACAGCTGCATTTGCATGGCAGCTTTCTGCAGAAGCTGCAGGTGGAAGAAGAGAGCGAGAGGGCAAGGGAGTCAGGGAGTGTCTCATAAAACAGTGAAAAAATGGATCAGCTGTCTAGTGTCCCAGGAGTGGTGTTCCAGATGACACAGGCTAAAAGCATGTAAGAAAACTGCACAAGGATAAACAGTAACTGGGAAACTGGGACTTCATTTTATGAGAATAATTGAGTTGAACTGCTCCTTTTTAAATGCTTAACCAGTCCCTAAATGTTCTAGCTAATATTACCTTTATTGAAGAAAAAACAAAAGGAAAAAAGTCTTGCTCTTTTTAAGTCCCACCTAGTGCTTTGCATCCCAAGAGGATGGGGACATGCCAGGCTCCATGGATTGTGCTATCTTTACAAAGGTAGCAGATTAACACGGACTAAAGCAAACAGCTGATATCAAGGTACTGGGAGCTCTTATGATGCTCTTGGGATGGCAGATACAGTTGGAGATTGGAAGAGTCCCTGCAGCTTTTGTAAGAGTGTGGTTACTATCCATCCTTTGAAGCTTCTGGGATTTTTTTTTTTCTGGAATATCTTCCTGTCCCACTTTGGAGTCTCAGCTGCAAGTCTGCCTGCTCTACCCTGGCTCCAGGTGCTGCCCCCCAGCAGCACTTACAGGAGTGCAGAACGTGATTTACACAGGAAGGTAGCCTGGTGCCCTAAGCAGCCTGTCTGGTCCTGTCACTTGTTCTGGTGCAATATGTGGAGCCTGCCTTCTTTTTCTGGTGATTTTGCTTGTTTGCTTGCTTTCTCACTTAGTGTTTGTTTTGTTGCTGTTGTTCTTTGGATTTTGGTGGATTGTTCTATTAATTTTTTTAACTTACATCTCTTAAATCAAGAAAATTAACAAGGAAAGTGTTGAACCTACTAAAAATACAGTCAGAACATTCTATTCTCAGGAGAAAACTGAGAAAGAAAAATTAATGTACCTTAAATTTCTGTACCTTGGTCTGGACACTTCCAAGTCCTGCAATTTTGTCAAAGTGAAGAACCTGCAATTGAAAATAGGAACTAGGTATGTGAAGTCCACTGAGTCACTGATGTTTGTGTTAAAACTGTGGGTTTTGACTAACCAGATCTGATTAGCACACGGAACTGAGAAATTCCACATGAGCTTTAAACCAGGTGCTACACTGAAAATCTGTGACTATGATGTTCAGCTTCTATCTCTTCTTTTCCAATTAATGGCATTCAGTCTATGAATCAGCTACAACCCTACTGCATTATACTTATAACTGTTACTCTAATTTTCTGAATGTTTCATCTTTTGTATGTGTCAGGTTGTCCTTTCCACCTGGGAGGAACCAGGTCTGTGAGATAATATCACCTGAAAAAAAGAGACCTCCTTTTACTATTCTCCAAGACTGCTCTTTCTTATCAAAAAACAAAGGCTGTTCTTGACCTTCATGGGGAAATATAGTGGTAAGCGAAGACTCAGCTCCAGATTCAAACCTCACAGTTTCTGGGCAGGTTTGAATCCAGAGCCAAATGTGACTATGTGACTTGCTCCCCTCAGCTGAAGTCACACAAATATAAATGGATCATCTGTTGACTTTTTTAACAGTATGAAAGAGAGTTTGTACCCATTTACGTAACTCACCTTCTCCATCTGATTCTCAGTGTTACCTCTCGCTCCCAGGTAGACCATGGCCAAGGCTGCCATAATGCTCAGGGGGCAATAAAAGATGTTGTCGTTGGCATGGTGAATTTTCAGCTCTTTGAATACATCGAAACAAAATTCTGCATTTGCTGCACTGATTGAGCCCATTGTGAAATCAGCGTTATCTAAAGCAAACAGAAATATGACTGTGTAGTGGTGACATGTAGTGCTTGTTTTAGAAAGTACTGCAAATAGCCCCAGAAACTGTCAGTTCATTGCTGGATTTGTGATTCTGAACCAGGGAATGATGTGTCACCTACAGATTCTGTGATTGTTAGAAATATTTTTACATCTGAACACGTTTGTTTTCTTCTAGCAAGATTCCCTATAATCAGCAAGACAGTGTCTTGTACCTGCCTTTTAGGAGCTGGATGTTTCATCCATGCTTTGATACAATAAATACAACATTGAATGGATGAGTTTCCCTATGGCCATCCAGAGGACTCTGAATGATGTTTGAGACAATGCAAACTTCATATTTCATTTCTTCTGTGGCTGCACTCAACCATGGTCTGGATCTTTAAATCAAATGTAGCCAACTCACTATACTCCTGTTGTACTTCTTACTATGGCTTAGTACAACCAGCCACAAATTTGGAGGTTGCTTTCCTGTAATTTATAGGACTAATAGGAATAACTTGTTCTGTAAACCCAGCTAGTTGCTTAGATGCTGAAATGTAAATTTAGGAGGGGTCCTTTCCTGTAGTCCTGTTTGAGACATCCAATTTCTGCTGATGATTATTGTTCAGAAAAAGCACAAGCATGTATATATAGATATATATATGTGTGTGTACTAAATAGGGGTTTGAGCAGTACAGCTTCAAACACCATAGAGCTGCATTTCTTCAGTCAGGTGCAAGTCCTGTAGATGTAAATGTAAGTGACATGTTAAGAATATTCATTGAAACATACAGATTTGAATCAAAGGCTAAGAAAGCTCAGTATTTTTCCAGTATCTCTAAAACATTTAAAGTTGGAGGAATAAAGCATTTCCATGGTCTGGAGCAGGTGTGGTTAATTCTGTGACCTGAGAGGCCTCCAGTGATAGTGACTGTGGAACCACAGACTCCCTGAATCATCACACTGTACCCCACCTGGGTCCTCCAGAGAGTGAGACTGAGAAAAGAGAAATAACTTTATTCCAAATTATTATAATTATAAAAGAATAGTATTAATGTGACAACAGATTTTCAATGATAAACAACTATTTCTACTCAAAGATATGGCACACAGACTCTCATATTTGTCACACCTAAAAGTATTTGATAAGCAAACAGTGTAAGATATATTGATAATGCAAGGTAAAATTATCATATATGCTGTCATTTTATATACCTGTCTTATATTTACATTAAATTTCTTAAACATAATATCACTCTTTTTTCTATATTAAAGAATAAAAATTAGAAACTATATTTTACTTGGAGAAATACTTACCCCACAAACTTCAAAGAGGCATGCAATAATCCAGCTTGCCAGCTGAACCCACACAGCTTCTCAGAGCTGTTGGTGATATATATTGCATGATCTGAGACACTCCCACTGTTGCCTTCAAGGAGTCATCTTTTCTGTCATGACCTTTTGATTCATTGCACTTTGAAACCTTGAGTAGACCAACGTTAACTTGTTCTCTATCTGCAGCAAGTCAACCTTCATTTATTGTAGTAAAACCCGATTAAAAATTGAATTATTTAAGTTTTTGTGTTAATTTATAAGGCTGTACCATAGCAATTTGAGTTCAGGTCTAAAGCTATGTCTCATGCAGTTCTTTTGAATTTAGACATTAATGTGATTGAGCTCTATCAGGTAACTAGAGACAAATGAGAAACAAATACAAAAACATGAGAAAAAAAAGAATGTTACAAATATATTCAGCAAAACATAATAATTTTTAATAAACCTGTCTGTAACATCAGGTCGCATGATTCTCACAGTCAAGTGAAGGGAAATATCCCAAAATATCACAGGAAAATATGACCTGGTCACAGTGCTGTGATCTGGGAGTGAGCAAACAGTTCCAGTCCACTGTCAGCAAGCATCCATGGATATAGTGGAGGAAAAGTTTTCTGTTACCACGGAGTGCAAAAACTGCATCAGTCCCAGAAAACCCAGATGCTTCTCCTCTTCTCAGCTGTAAGGCACTGTCAGTGCAGAAGGCACACTAAAGCAGCACTCCCACCAAGCATGAAGGGAAAAGTGGTGCTGGGCTGTCTGCTGAAGGTCTGATAGACATGCAGGAACTCACTCCAGCGTCTGTGCCGTGGAGCAGTGGGAAGTTCCTCATGAACGGTGACCACCTGACACTGCCAAAATAATGTAATTCCAAGCAAAGCCACCTGCAGGATGGTTGTTCTATTCAGAAGGATTTGAAATGGATTTTTTCCATGTAAGAACAAACCTAAAACCTTCTGTTTATTTTTCAAGAGGAACACAGTACTGAAAGACATTTTGATCTGCCAAAATGCAGAAGTTTGTCCCTGGAGTCCAAAGGCTGGTGTGGTTAATAATTTGTATTTTTTTTTAAAGCACAGCCACATCTATTTTTCTACCCAAGTGAGACTAAAGGTTTTTGCCCGAGGTCAAACTTAGGATCTACAGCATAGATGTGAAAGAGGGAAGAAAGGCTCTGAGGAAAAAGCACATTTTGCTACAAACCTCATTTTGATCAAAACATTTAAAGCAACAGCATTGAGATAAATTAGAGGTCTGAAGATGGGCAGAGGAAGAGTTTAGAGGAACAGTAGGAATTACATATTTCCTGGGCTGTAAGTCCAACCCCAGAGTATCCAGGTAGTCAGAAATTTATTTAAATCAGCCAGTAGGATTTAAAGTATGATTGAGAGTCAGCTTTTAATTTTCTTTCTCCAGAGGTCATGGCAACAAGGCCCATGGTACATGCACAGGCCATTCTCATAGATCTTCCATACTTACCTTTTTACTATGGCAGGTGAATAAACTACAGAATCTGTCTGCAGGAACATTCATGGTCTGTTGGACAATCATAATGCACAATATAAAATATAATTCAATTGTAAAGAGCTATTACTTTTTATTGAATAATAGACTTGATGAGCAGTAAAGAAACAAATCTGGCATCTGTAAAGGGTATAGGAGTGGAAAATAGAAATCCAGATTTGTACATATTAAGTCATAGAACATAAAGTAGTAGGTGCACCCTCTGGGAAAGGGAAAGGGAGCTACTTTACCCTTACCAGTGCTGTTTGTTTTGCTGAAATGCAGGCAGGTACATGCAGAGCCTGATAACTGGGATGGATTTTAGTTTCACAGATCAGAATGAGGATGTTATAGCAGCAACGAGGACAGGGAAGGATGTTTCCTCTCACCTTGCTCAGTGTTCCTTACTCTTTCAACTGGGCTACTGTAGCTTGTGCTTTATCCATACTTACCAAACCACTACTGCCTGAGGGTACAGATTTTGTGTGCAAAGAGCTGTATTGTGTCTTCTCTTATTCTCCCATTTCCACATATTCCCATTAGAATTCCAGCTATTGGTCAGCAGCTGCTCAAACATGTGTCTGGGAATTCCATGAAGAGCTTTCCTGGACACCCACACTTTTTTGTATACTCTGGCTCAATGTATGTGTCCTGTGTGGACCTCTGCAGAGCATGTCCAGAAAGGGCACAACCTGCCCTGCTAAGATGGCCAGCTTCTGCCTAATGTCCAAGATTTTCTCAACAAACATCTTGGTGCACCAGATCCTCTGGGAGAGAAGGCTTGCAGGTGTTTCTAGTATGTTCTCCCATCCTTTTGCCTTCTCTGTATACTCTGCACCTCACAGCCCACAGCAGGTACGGGGTTTGATCATCTGATAAATCCTGAGTTTCCAAGTTTTCATCTGCCCTAATGTGAATAACTGCTTTGTCAAGGCAGGCAAGATGGTTTAAAACATCCAAGTAAGCTCATGGAAGAAAGGATGTGTGATTCTACCAGTAGTCACGAATGAGGTCATACAACTTCTCCAGAGAGTAGTCTGCAACTATAAACTCTTGCGTTAACTTGGGGGTTTTTTCTACACTGAATGCTAGTGCAGAAGTAGTTGCAGAATCAGCCTGTAAGCAGCTGAAAATTTCGTTCAGAATGGGCTATCCAGATGCAGTCATCAGCAAAGTGCTCTTTCCTAACTTTGCCTAGTTAGGCCATTGGAACTGGGGAGAACAAATTCTTCTGAAATTCAGAAGCTAAGAGTGCAGTACTGCAAAGCAAGACAAACAGGTTAAAATCTGCTCCATATCCACGTTTGTCTCAAGGAAGAGGTGAGCAAGGACTCTGCTGCCCTTTGTGCCTCAAGTGGTGCATGGTGTTTCCCTGATGTTGGCATAATCAAGGAGATACTAAGCAGCAGAAAAAGCAGCCATTTCCACCATCTTTCTGTTAATAATTTTATATTTAATTTCTTCTGAATGCTCAGCAATTATTGGACAGTGTTTGAGGGTAATGTTTGCTTATGCTTTGGGTGGCCTGTCCATCTACATCATACTTAGCAGAGGCTATACTAGCATCTCTCAATGAATTGAGATGAGACCAAAGAAATACCACTCGCAGATTTTCAGATGCTTTTTATTCAGTCATGGCATTTGCTGAGCTGGAGACGGTCAGCTCTCTGTGGTGCACACAGAGTCTAGGGCAGATTGTCACTGACACTTTTAAGACAATTGGCACCTTCTATTACACCTCTCAGAGAGTCAGTGTGTCAGGCCCAGGGGAAAGTTAATGTCTAACATGTTCTTTTCCCTACAGAGCTCATAATAGTTGATAGTATGTATGTCCCTGCATATTGTCCTCTATGCCCCTTGATGCTGGTTGGCTCTACAAACAACTCAATTTGTTATAATAAAGCAGCAGCAGTAAAATACTGACTTTTTTTTTCTGCTCCACACACTTGCCAAAAGAAAGGTTTTCCCAGTTTTCACTACCCAGGGAGCCTCTCCCTGAGGACCTGGATCTCACTCACTGCAAGTGTCATGCTAGTTGTGCTCTTTGGCAAATGGTGCTGCTGGTGAGCTCAGCTGTGCAGCCTCTGAAAGGACATAGGTTTGTCAATGCTTTCGTCTTTTTCCTTATAGTATTAACTCAAATAAATGGCATTTGAAGTGAAACTTTTCAGTGCCTGAGTGCCTTTCTTACTGGGATCATAAGAAACCAGGACTTTCTACTAAAAAACTCCTACTACTTATATTTTGAAGGAAGTAAGCACTGGTCTTCATATGGGGGAAAAAGTATGACTCAAAGCTGCTCTTTGGCCATTTTCCTTTGCCCTTCTTGTCTATCCATTGCAAATCTTTTGAAGATATAATAATAATAATGTTATGCATAGGTACTAAGAGACGGTTTAAAGGAAAGCACAATAACAGACAAAACTGAGGACCACTGCAACCATCAGAGAAATTAGAGTTCAGTGGAAATGTGAATATGTAAACTGAGAATTCCTTAGTAATCAGATCTGTCTAGTGTGGAACAAATGGGTATAACCTTTCCCTAGATCCTCATACAAATACTATTTGACATCTTTTGTTTGGTTTTTGTCAGTGTACACATTTGTAGGCTGCCATGTATGCTGATGTGGTCCAAGCAACACTTGGCATAAAGCCTGTCCCCAGGGAAGAGACAGCACCATGCCCTTCTGCTCCAGGCACGCTTTGGAGTTTCCAGCTTTTCTCTGCTCTGCAAGTTCTGTTGTTTGGCATTGCACTGTTACAGGCTACAGTCTGCCACAGGAGAAGCACCTGCTGCCAGAGAACAGGGCTTACCTGCTATTTTTCAGTAAACATCTTTGATTTTGTGGGAGAACTGCCCTCTGCAGTAGGAGCTGCTACCCCTACAGTAGCAGCAGCAGGTTATTTTCCAGGCCCTGGTTATTTTCACCACACTTTTTAGATCTCTTGTAAATTAGGATGGCAATTAGATAAAATTATTAGATGAACAGATAACAGATATTTTTTATTTATACTATATTTTATTGCTGGTTCCAAACTATCTGGATATCCCTCGAGCAAGTTGGGGAAAAAAAGGAAAAATATTTATGCTGTAATAAATTGTTTCAATCCTTGTTACAGCCACACCTTCTCCTTTGCTCACATACAAAATTCCTTTTGCTGTTGTTAGACTCACGCTCTTCAGGATAACATGTTAAAACACTCACCTTTATCACACATGACAATATTTGTTTTTCTTTTACATTTTATCTGAAAATTCATAGACCTGATCATGCAAGCTAGTATATTCTAACACTGTTCATTTCTTTCTTTTTTTTCCTTTAACATAAGTGACTTATATTTCAAACACATCAGACATGCACAAAACACTAATGGCACTCATTGAAATACATGCATAACTATTTTTGCATACTTTATTCATCAGAAGAACCAACAGCCTGTGATTTGTGTTCTCTTCACTTAACTGATAAGACAACTGTGTCTCTACAGGCAATTTGAGTATTTCAGGCTGTATTTCATACTGCAGTTGCAGCCATATGAGACCATAAAGGATCTGCTTTATTTAGCAATTCAATTTGTGTGGATTACTGTAATCTACTGGAATTTTTCCTGCATACTTCAGCATTTGGAAGAGCCCTCTGAATCTGCAGTTCTGAAATAGCACTACTATGCTCACAATGTTTGCCTTCTTTCCATCAGTGAGTAACAGGAAAAGTTGATGTGAGTCATCAAAGGGGTGGAATATTTTTCCTTTGAAAGCAACTATTTTTCACGAATCTGTGGATCTTGGACGTTGCCTACTGCCAGACTAGGCAGGCTGCTCTCTTCTCTGTAACTCCTTGCTATGCCTTTCCACCACCTACTCCACTACAACCAGGAGGTGGTTTAGGGAACTAGGTCAAGTAAATTAGCTGTACCAAATATTTTCCCCTTCATTTACATGCCAGAGAACTGTTCATCCTCAAGTCAGGCAAGTAATAGTGGTGGCATAAAGAGGGAGCAGAAGCACACAGAAGGAAGGAGACCAAGGAAGCATCCTCCTCCTTCTCAGTGCCATTGGACTGGCTCAGCCATGTCCTAACACTGCACTTTTAATTCCCTGGTAAAATCAGATGTGAGAGAGAAGCAGTAGATGAGATTCAGGGTTTTCATATCCTAATGTCAAATTGTTGAATGCCTAAACTCAGCATGATAAATATTTAAAAGTGAGAAATAGACTTCAGTGCCATTTACATTTTTTAAAGGATCACCATTACTTTTACTTGCTATATTAGACTATTCCTCTGTTGGCTTAATTCTGCAGACTACTACATTTAATATTTGGTTTGTAGTGGTTTCATTATGATTAATGTAAAAACACAGGCTACCCATCTAAATACCATCACTGTAGATTTTATTTTTTTATGTTAATGATGAATAAAAAAGCTGTAATGAGAAACTCATGGTATCTGTGGCACAAACAGAGCTAGTTTTCAGAAGTGAGAACAGCTGATCAGTACTTTAAGTTTTATGCAGGAATGATGTGTCTCATTACCAGCTATCACAGACCAGGCCTTGTCAGGAAAGGCCTCCCATTATTCTGAAATCCTGTTTTTGTTGCATGGAAGTGTATGAAGAAGTTGGAAAACTTTCTCACACATACAGGATTTTTTCACATTAAAAAAAAAATTGTCAATGGTTCTGCCCTGCTTGCAAACAAGAAAAATTACACCAGAAAATCTTCTTTTTTCTCTGGTCTCTGAGCAAAAGTTGTGAGAATTTCAGCTTGAAACACTGCCCCAGATCAACACTTAAAAGGAAGATCACATGGGATTACTTTGCTACTCCCCTACAAAGTGGCATTTTCCTTCAGATTTCCAAAGGTTGGATAGTTAAAGCCAAAACAGACCAAGTACCAAAGCTAATCCTTCTAATGCAGATCTCTTTCTTCCTGTCTCCTGCATGTGAGCAAATCCAACAGTTATCTTTAGGGCACTAAAATCACGGGTTTATTGGATCCAGACTGCATTGGGAAAGGCTCAAAATCAGATCTTCTATGCAGACATCTCTGGAGCCCTACAGCTTTTTGGCAAATATCACATAGTGTATTTTAAGGTAAATACTATTTTAGTTAGGCCTCCTAAGTAAAACATGCCTGAAGTTCATGATTTTTTGGTTTTTATCCTTAATTTGGCTCTTCTCAAATAGTCTTTTTTTTATAACAAATTGACACTTCAGAATAAAGCCCAGAGAAATGTCTTTTGTTTTGTCTTTTGTCCTTGCTGCTTGCCAGTTTGGATGTCAGTGGGGAGAAAGATCTAATTCCCAATATAAACTCCACTTAAGGAGAGGAATATCTTCCAAAGAAGACAATGGTGTTGGTTTGGTTGTGTCTGATGAAGAAGAGGAATGGATGGTCAGCTCTGAACTCATAAGTAACTGGGCAACACAGAGGCATTGGAAGAAGCCCCATGGCACAAGCTGCTTCAGTGCCCTCTTCGTTGACTTCCACGATTGTCTTCTGGATGGCCTTGGACACAACCAAGCCATCTTTCCCAGAGATTCCTGACAAATCAGCTTTTCCCCAGTCAAAAACATTCATTACTCCCATCTCCTGGAGAGTTTTGTTGAGAACATAACTTTCCTCCAGCTTGAACTGAGGCAGGTACAGCTTCACCCTCAGCGGTTCCATCCTGTCCGAGCTGGTCCATTCTGCCAGTTTCTCATAGGTGAGGGCACTTTCAAGCTGTTGGGTGGTATTGATGATAGTGAATGACACCATAATGAATGGAAAAAAGAGAAGTTCAGTTTTTCCCAGTTGTTCTCTAACCATACTGGAGCAGTGTTAAAGTATTGCTCTCTGTGTATTTAACTAGAGAGAAAATGAAGTATTACCTGCTCTAGGCCAGTAAAGTCCTCACAGTCAACTTCAGGAAGAAGAATGAACATGCTCAGTTCATTATTAAAGTATAGAAGCTCTATGACTTTCATTTTCACTTCTTCTATGATGGCCATGTTAAAATATCCTTCTTGAAACATCATCTGCACTGTCCTCCTCTCGTTCTGAAACATGTGGAACATGGAAAATGGAAACAGAAATTGGAAATGGAAAATATAGGAATTATCACCCTGGTTTTAATTTATTTCAGTACTGAGGTTGGAGTTCAGTCCAAAAGCATTATTTAAGCATGGGTTTAATGGGTTTGTAGCATTGATCTGTTCATCTCAACTGGACCTCAATTTATCCTTTTTAAAAGCATGAAAACTACTTTTCCCTTTCTGCTGGTGGAAGATTACTCACAGCTTCCTTGTTATATCCTTCTTTTTTCTGGCATGTCAGATGACAAAACTGATGCATCTGATGCAACTATAAATCTAAATTCTTCATGAATAATGCATACATTCTCCTGACATAATTTGTCTTCAGCTCGTTTTTTGCTGAAAGCACACACTGTTCTATTCATAAATAGTAGGAGGGGAACAGAATCCTCAGTTTCAATCCCAAACAGGACTGTTTTTAAACCAGCACCCTTAGTTACAAAATCCCCAAGAAAGTTACTGTGTTTGCTCAGTGGTTTTGACCCAACGAGGACCTCAGCTGCACGAAACCCATTTCTGATGTGAATTGGTACAATTACATATTTGGTTATCAAACTGGAGGGAAGATGCAGCCTTCTGTTGTTCTGGCTGAAGACTCCTGTTTTTTCTTGGGATAACAGAGGAGGAAAGCTCTCATCTGTTGTTATAGGGGACAGACGTCTGATTTCCATCCCCCAGTTCCTTCTGTTGCTGCCCATACTGTACCTTGTTCAGATGGAAATATGCTTCCTTAGTGTCTTCTTTCTTAAATTCTGCTGCCCACTTTCCTTTAAAATACATAGCATTGACCAGGACAAGTACAGTAGAAGGATCAATAAAACCAGCAGCAAATAGGTCTTTGATTTTACCTTTAAAGATAATGAATTAAAATGAATTACTTTGTCCAGCAACCATCTGACTTTGACTGTTAATAATTATGTCTGTAAATCCCAAAAGCAGTATCGTGCTGTCAGACAAATAAAACTTTTATGTACAGCTTTGGAAATCAGGAACTGAAGACATTTTTGTTCCTCTTCCTACATTTATTTCATATTGAGAAGAAAAATAAAACCCAGTAGTTGTTTGATATATAAAAATTTTGCTCCCTTTGGAAAAAAAAAGTAAAGTGAAATTCATACATGAGTACATGAATACATAACTAGTTGAATTTCAAATCAAACAATGGTTTCTTCTTTACCTTTTGTTTCATTTTCCACCCAGAAGTTAATTTTTTCTCTAACTTCTTCTTCAGTGTATTTAAAATTGACTGGTTCCAGTTCTGCTCGATAGAATTTCTTTGTAGAGTCCAAGTATTGCTGAAAAGTACAAGTTTCAGAACTTTATTTCAACATGATGATTTTTATAAGATGATTTCATGGTTTCAGGATAATTCTGTTAAGTAAATCAGCAAGAAAAGAATGAGTAAAAAAAAGGCATAGGTAAGAAATGCATTGAAATAACTCAAGCATTCATGGTTTAGAGAGCGATTATTTATAAAAAAACAATTTGAAAGAATATTTTCCTGTAATTTCAAGCTGTATTCGGAACAGGTAAGAAATTTTTTGAAATAACTCAGTCATTCAGGTTTTAGAGAGAGATTATTTATAAAGAAACAATTCAAAAATATATTTTTCTGTAATTTCAAGATGTATTCAGCAGCAGAAATGTCTCAGCACAGTGTAAAATATCTAAGAACAAAACCTGGTACCTTTGTTCAAGCTTATATATCATAGCTACGCTGCCTGTCTTCCACAACCATCAAAATGAAGAAGGCTGTCTTATTTTGAACAAATAACCAGGACTGATGATATCACAATGAGATCTCTGAGTGCACATGTATAAGTAAATGTATTACTCAGTGTGGATATATACACTGTAAAATTTATAACCTGAATTAAGTAAGAAACTTTTCCTGAGTGCTGGTCACCTTTTCTGGCTCTGAAAATCTCTGCCCACGTAGAGCACAAAGGAAGCACCTCGTAAGCAAGAAGAAATCTTTACTTCAAAAGAGGAAGGTGGTTACAGAGGTTAAACAGCACTGTTCCCAGCAATACTCTTTTAAACACCATAAATCTATTTTCCTGAGTAAATTATTTGCATGAACTCGCATTTCTGGGCATCAGTGTTCCCCAAGAATGTTCTGAGATGGTGAGTTACACTTAAATTAGACTAATGGACACAAATCTCAAAGATGTTACTTCTTGTGAGCCTTGCTTGAGAATGCATCAGGAATCAGAGTCCTATATTTGTATAGACTGAGGGAAAGGTGGAAGAGTGAATAAAATCATTTCATGAGGAAAGGGAGACAATGAGGGAGGGAGGGAAGTCTTCTGCTGGACACAGACCTTTCTTGTTTGGATATAAATGACAGAACAAGCACCAAGGATCACTGTTATCACATTTTCTGAAATGCCAAAGGAGAGCAATTACCATAGATCTGTTCCTTCATCTGGCAGCTTTAACTCTGTCTCATGTCTAACCACTGGGCAATTGAGAGGGAAAAGCTCCCTGACTGCAATCTGGGACATGCAGTCATTTGTCAGCATACCCAGACAGTGCCATTGTGTTTCACTTCCCTTCATACATTATGATTGAAGAAGTTCTGCTGAGCTTGTCACTTCTGGGAGCTCTGAAAAGGGACACCACAGCCACTTACCTGGAAGAATGGATAGGTAATTTCTCCAAAGAGCCTGTTGGCAATGGTGAGACAACAGCCTGGACTGGGTTCACTGACTTCAGCCAACAGAGCCTGGAACTGGGAATGGACTCCTTCAGCTTCTTCACACTTCAAACAAGAAAACAGAAGTTTCATGGCAGGCTTGAGTTATCCTATGAAAAACTGGACCCAAGGGTGAATTGCTGCCTCTCTCACATGAGAAACCCTACTCCACTCAGGCACTGGAATAAATGCATCAAGACATCATCTCCTACTCCTCCTGTGCCAGATGTACAGAATGACAAAACCATTCCCCTTCAGGCCAGCAACAGTTCACCTTCAAGCCATGTTGTGTCCTACAGCAATGTCTCTGTGCATGCTAAGCAAAAGGCTGCTGTCTTGTAGACTGGGAGGAGCAAGCTCCACTGTGCCTTTGGCATGCTCTGTAGACAAAACTTTGCAGGTGGCAATTGAAGCACTTAGCACTGTTTAGATTGGTACTGCTGTTTTGATTAGAAACCTGTAATGAGAAGGTTTAGTCATTGAAATGTGTGATCTCACAAGGCCCCTTAAAGAACTAGTAAAGGAACAGTAATAAGCAGGCCTGCAAATCTAGATGGGGAGGCTGATGAACCCTGCTGGGCCCTCTGATTAAGTGATCATCTGCAAGAAAAAGGGCTGACAAACTGGCTCCTTCTGCTTCAGCTCAGAGCTGCAATTGTGTCTTACCTTTTGAGAAGGGTGTGTGTTGCTCTGTCTTGTATTGCTCAGAACTTCACTGAAATGAAAGACCTGCAATGTAAATGTGGAGTGAATGGATCTCAGTGATGGTACTTCAAAGTCAAAGCAGTGTTGCAAGCCCATCCCAAAACACAGCCAACCACAGTCACTGAGGAAAGCCCCCTTTGTTCTTCACGGTAAGGTCCTTGCAAGTGAACGAGCAGTTTTAGTAGGGGGGTGAGCATATCAAATATTTGAAATCTTTGAAATCTTTCTTCATAAAAAAGAAGGCTGTGGGTGTCCAGAGAAGGCAGAAGACCATGTTAAAGGGAAGGAACACTTCTGAGCACTGGAGAGTGCAGGGATACCTCCAAAACACTTTTCTTAGCACTGATGTATGAATTCAATGATCAATTACTGTAATAATGTTTAGTCCGAAGAAGGAACAGCACAATGTATCTTTAAAGGGCTCTATCTGTCCATTGATCCTTTGGATGTTTAGGAACTATATCAGTCTCTTGGGTCATATCTGGGCACCATGCCCTTTTCAGAGCAAAGGAAACCTACCTTCTCAATTTGTTCAAGTGTGTTGCCCCTGGCTCCAAGGACAACCATTCCAAAGGCAGCTGAAAGACTTAGTGGGGAGAAGAAGATGTTTTCATTTCTTTTTCTTTTGCTCAGCTCTCTGAAAAAGTCAAGACAAAACTTGCCATTGGCTGCACTGAGAGAGCACATTGTGGCACTGTGATTACCTGAAACAAGGGGAAAAATAATTTAGGCTTCTCGTCCTTACGCCTGGTACTTTAGGGTGCCTTGGTAGGGCACGGTCATGTTTTCTGCAATAGCTTGGCTGAATTATTCAGCACTTCATGGAAGTTTCCCTGTTCACCACATTTGGGATTTCATAATGAATCTGAAAACCAACAACCTGAATGTCAGGAGAAACACATTTGCACAAGCAGTATTCCAGGCTGAGCTGTTTCTCCAGCTCAAGCAATAGCTATGGCTTTGTCACTTAGCCCTAACTTTGTCCTAACCACAATGTCAGCTCAGTTTATATCCTGATCATACTTGCCTCGAGTCTTCCAGGCATAGCCCTTATTAATTACACCCTTGTTCGTATCTTACTCTCCGTCTCCCTAAAAACTTTGTGTGTATTAATCACCTGTGCCTCACATACTGTGTCCTTCTGAGGCTGGTTGCTTAATAAATATTTGGGAAAAAAATGGAACTACAGACAGGCTCACTTAGGAAGATTTTAAACAAAGACATATTGTATATTAGTAGAAAATTCCAGTCATTGTTTTTATTTTATCTGCAGCTTAAACTCTTTTCCCAAACACACTTCAGTTACAATAGCAATTATTACAAGCAGATAATCTTGAATCATCTGTAAAACTCTTCATATCTTACACCTAGGACAGAATTCCTTTCTTATTCCTTTTTCCAGTATCTTTATCCAGTAAAGTGATGTAGAAACATCTGATTTATTAGAAAGTCATTTCAGTATTTTAGAGGTTCCACTGTTCTAAGCCACTTTTGGTTTGGTTCTTACTGAGACTAAATAATTTTCTCCAAAAGTGTGGAAGAGATCTTTCCCCGATTATATAAGAAGAACTAAATTCTCCATATAAATATTTAAAAAATGGAACAGTGTAGGAAGGCTATGCTCTCATAAATTACTAATCTGAGTCATAAAGAAGTGGGAAATGGTTTGGTTTTGATCTTCTTTAGAAACAAACTTAGTAAAGCCACTGTGCAAGTTAAGCACAGATTCATTACAAAGCCCTTACATTTTAATGTAATCCAAACCATTGCACAGCAACTTGAAAATATTCTTACTTCTTCAAAATATGTCACATAGCATATATATGTGCTAAGCAGTACGTATGGCACTAATGCACATATCAGTCCTCAGACATTTCCTAGTTCTGTCATTTAGAATTAAAGATCATGGAGATATTTACCTTCTCCTTGGAACTGTCGGTGGCAACTTGACAGCTGAGCTTGTTGATGGGACTATGGGAGCAATGGGATATAAAACCATTGCCACTCCCAGTGGCAGCATCATTTTCACTCATGGTGAGTCATATTCCTGTCTGTTGCAACCAGTTAGTGTAACTAGGGGATCTTTTGTGGAATCTTGTATTTTTCCTTATCCCTAGAAGTTCAGAAAGAAGTGACAATTTTAAATGTATACTGAGATGTAAAAAAATTCTACCTAGTTATAAAAAAGAAAGCAAACTGCTAGAAACAAAGGACATCTCAAGCAATTTTCTACTTGTAAAAAATAAATTCTACAGATTTTGATGTTTTTTTGCTGTGAGAAGCAGCACCACTGAATGCAAACACAAATGTTTCTGTAATAGAAACTAGTTATGAAAACCTCTCAGGGGGTACAGTATCAAGGGAAAGGAAAATATGGAACTATCTATCTGGCCAGTTGTGACACAAGGCAGTGGTTCCAAGCTGGAGGTAAGGTAATTCCCTTTGCCTTCTCCAGATCTACGCCTCTGAATACTTCTCTCTTAAAGATCCCTTCCTGGGAGTTTTCGCTACCTGTTTACTTCCTCAACTGAAAATTCTGTCCTTAATGGAGAAGACAAATCCACCCACTTGTTCCAGAATCTGTCGAGTATCCAGCACCCTGTGCAAACAACAGATTGCTTTCCTTTGCATGACATCCTAGAGGAGATGGAATGTTGCAGGTACAGCTTGCCTGTGCCAGTTGTGCACCCTGGGTGTGCTGCAGCTGTGCATCCACTGTCACTGCAGTGATGGGGTGCAGGTCCTGTGCATTCACAGCAACCACACAGCACATGCAGACTAACTCTGGTGCTCCTGCCATGCTGGGCTTCCTGCAGAGACACTGCAGTTAGGGGCTCTCCATGCACTGTCAGCATTGGCCTAAGTTTCACTGATGGAAATATGAATGCCCTGATCTCCTGAGGATTCCAGATATTTCTTTTGTAAGTGGGGAAGGCATTTGAGGCAAAATGGGTAAAACGTAGAAAAGCTATCCCTGCCCACATAGTCTTCTTTCAAATCTTTGCATTCTGCAGGTGTGTTAACAGGAAAACTGTTGAGTTTAGTCCAGGGAGGCTTTCCACAAAACACTGATATATCAGCTAAGTTTAGCCCTGAACTTCTCATTTTTGTCAGTGTTTCTGAGGAAGTCTGGTCCTTGCCTTATATTGCTTCAGCAAGGCACAGGCAGCAGGGACAGAGCAATCTAATTATAAGAAGGAGTATGTTTGGGGGGTTATTTTACTGAAACACAGTGTTCCTTCACATTTATGTTGATACGGTGTGTGGGTAGGTAAACATTTGCATGAGTGTATGCAAGCACAAACACTTATAACACTGTTTTGTAAGAAGTATTTAGTTATCACTGCTAACATATACTTACATATCAACCCAACCAGGTATGAGGCTTCTCTGCTATTTAGGAAGATCTGAAGGCAGTGTCATGTCATTCATAAAGTACTCATGAGTTTAATTCTCTTCTGGTTTGAATTTTCTCATATCTTTTTCTTGAAGGAAATAGAAATTAAAAATGTGCTGCTCACTCAAGCCCTGAGGACAAGAGGGTTAGACCTGCACAGATTTTGCCTGAAGGAAAGCAAGCCATGGAGTCTGGTTTAACTTGCTTAACACTGGAGCAAAAAAATTTCACAAAGAAGTGTCTAGCTTGCTTTCCTGGTTTCTGGCTGCTCTCCACACAGTCACTTAAAAACCCACCTGCTGAGCCGGTTTCTCACTGTTAAGGAAACTTCCCTGTCCAGGCATCCAGAGGCCACTCCGGCAGTCACACCCACACCACACGAGCTGGGACAGAAGGCCCTTGGCAGCTGCATACCTCCTACTCACAGTCAGGCCAGCTTTCCCTTCCAGCTCGATTCAGGTTTCCCATGGCAGAGTCTCAGATGTCTCAATGCTCAAAACAATTTAATCTTTGTACAAAAACAAAATATCAGCTCGAGCTGGGTGCCTCCAAGGATGGGGCCCAAACAAAGGCATCCTGGGCTTTTATACCCTCGCAGTCTAAGGAGTGTGTGGTTAGAGCCACAAGTACTCTTAAAATTCATTTTTCTGTATAGGAATCTAAGGCAAAATTCAAGTTATTCAATATGCTACCAGACTGAAATATTACTCTTCTAGCCCTGCTTAGCCTTCTGATACTTTTGAGCTCTTGTCTTAACTGTCTTAAGTGGACAGGTTTCTTTATTGTTGTTAATTATTTTGCTGGGTTTGTATGTACTTCTGTTCATATCGCATTTTGAGTTAACCTGAAGTTTACCTGTGGCTCTATTGTTCCTTTTGGTGGAGGTTTGTTTCATATGGATCACTTTCTGTCAGTGGTGAAATTATAGCTAATGAAGGTGGACTGGCATTGATTCACAGAAAGGAACATTTTCTTCTCTCTTTCTAGTCTCCTCCTTTGATATTTCCTTCTCTTCGATATTAGTTTAATGCAGGTTAGAGAATGGCTTAGACAGGCATAATTGTTTTATGGGAATGTCTGAGAAACCCAGGAGTTTTTGTTCAAGTAGGTTGAAGGATCTCCTGCATTGCATGATCTGAGGAAACTCACTATGCAAATGCCTACATTTGCAGAAAAACAGAGCTCTAGCTCATTCTGCTGTTGAACAGGGAGCTGGCCTAGGACTCACACCACATTTGTCAGATCTCTAACTCCCTTCTTGCACTTGGAATAATGAAGAGGTTCATTTCAGGCCAGAGAAAAATGAAGAGTATTGAAGATGGTCATGATAGTCTCAGAGAAGACACTCTTTATTCCTTTCCATGGATAAGCATCCTAGTAGGAAAGGATAAATAATAGCAGGACTTTTTTTTAAAGGTTACAGAGAAGGCATTTCTGAGATACATTGTGTGGAAAGGAAGATGAAGATGTAAAAGCACTGTAAGTAAAATAGAAGTGGCAGATACGGTTTCAGACAGTAAACTACTCTGTTGAGAATGCAGATTTCAAAGACAGCCCTTTTAGCCAATGGTCAGACACTTGTCATAGTAAAGTTTTTTTTCAGGCAGAGAGGAATGAATCACAGACTGAGATGCTTTCTACACCTAAAGTTCTCCAAATTTAGAAGATACTGTAAACAGTACCACATGCTTAGGGACAAGTTTTTTCAGCACTGTTTTCCTGTTAGCAGTCATTTTCTCTGAAAGTCTCAAGCTTGTTCTTCACTTGCCAGAGACATTTTTTTAAATGTCTATGATGGCCTTGGGGCCAGGACCAAGGGAATGAAGTCTTCTTTGTGTGATTTGTAAACCATAAAGAGTTCTGTGATATGGATGAGATAAGCAGAGGAAGGCCAACACAAGGAACAAGAGATCCACTTGGTGATGTCAATTAGCAGAATACAATCTCACAACCAGAAGCAATGACTTAGTAGCAGAACAGACCACCAGCATCTCCCTTGTGATTATTCTTTGCTGCAAAAGAATGTGAGAAACAAGCCGTCCCTTGGCTTTTTTCTCACTGTTTGCAGCCATATGCTTCCCTTGCAGTCAGAGTCTGTAGGATGCACCAGGAAGCAGATTCCTGTGGATAAACCAGAGGCTGATCCCAAGTTTGCCAGCAAAGGCTCTTCTTGTCCCTTTTATCTGACAAAATGCACGTTCTGCTACCACCCAGCTCAGGTAGTAATTACAGAGTACCTGATCTGTCTGAGGTTGCTGTGAGTAAAGGTACCATTAGATAAGTAGAGTTGCTGAATAGCAAGAACAAAACAAGCACTCCTGTGATTTTCACTGGGCCAAGAGGGCCCTCCCTGTTTGACAGACATCTGCTACAACAAATAACAAACCTTATAAAATATATCAGAGCAACCAGGGTGCTAAAGTGTCTGTGGTGATCCTCAGAAACTTCAGCAAGACAAAAAAAATACCTCTTAAAGTTGTGGAAGAAGCAGGAGACATTTCAGATGTTGTTGATGTTCTAAGCCCATCTAGGAAGCACCACATGAGCAAAGTCCTGTGATCTTCAGGTTGAATGAGTCAAGAACCTACTGAAAAGCAAGTGTCACCTAAATTGCACTGCTGTCTGCTGACTCTCCAGTACTGAATTCATTTGCAACAGAGTGCAAAAATTGATGAGTATCAGCTTTGCAGAGACTTGAGCCACCTCATGCTGGTCATTCAACTTGCCAGGGAAAAGGTGAGCCCAGCACTGGGGTTTTTTTTTTCCCACTTGAACTTCTTTCTGCAGCAGAAGTTTTTCCATTATTGCAATGAACCCCTTTACTCTCCAAGGAAATCTAAACATGACACAAAATAACATCAAAAAGTTGTTCATCTTTGATTCACTTATCTTAGCATCCAAAAATAGCTCTAGCAATACATCCAGTTCTGCCTCTTATGCCTTCTCTGCTCACACCCCTGCTGCCCCTTTGATGAGCCTTGACTAACAGAAAATTACTTCTGTAAGCAAGGATGTCTTCTTAACCGACTCCCACAGCATAAGGTGTTATGACTAAACAGAGAAATATTTTTTTTGCATGATGACCCTGTTTTATAATGCTGATCCAGGCTTTGTGTGTGATCTCATTTACAGTATTACTGGATATCATCCCTTTGTGGCACTTCAAATTGTTTTATAAGCCAGGTCACTTCACCTAAATAACAAGGGCAACATGTTTTTAAAGCTGTGCTATACAGAATGTCCATCAGAATTCTCTTTTACCTCAATGCTTAGCTTTTCTTGTCAGTCAGCATTGTGGGATGCAGTCAACAGTAGAAAATTTCACTTGCATTTTAAAAAAGGGGCTGGATTTCCATATTGCTTAGCCACTGGGAAGGATAATAGATATTCCTATGCAGTGAATCCGGTTTTGTTGTGAACTGTGATTGGAAATAACAGAACTGTGTGATTGGAAGGAGCTTTGAGATTTCTAGTGTGTCTGCTTTCCTAGGACAGGATGAAAGACCTAGATTACAGCTGATAGGTGTTCATTGAACCTGGTTTTTAAAGCTTCCAGACAAAAAGTTTACAAACTTTTGCTGCATTTCAGTGCTTCTTTCTTCCTGGAGTTTTAACTCAACTTTGTCTGAAGTTGTCCTGACTGTAAATTAAAACAGTTACATCCAATCATCTTTAAACATTGATATATGACACTGGCCAAGTCATGCAAATACTTATTAGCCAATTTATCCTTTGTACAAGGCATAGTATTTGGGACTCTCTCTGGTCATAAAATGTGATTAGTGTAGATGTATTCCTGACCAGAAAATTAACACTACACTAATCACACTACTCAAAACACTGTGGGTATTGTTGCTACTGAGCTGCTTTGGCAAATTATGGACTTGGAAACCTGAAATGCCCTTCAGGGCTGCTCAGCTCTTTAATGAATTGCATAATTCTTGCCATTCTGAGGAGAAAGGTATTGCTTTTGGGCATCAGTCTGGATGTTATAAGTAATTGTTCTTCCTCACACTCATGAAAATCCTTGTGGTATGGTTTCCATAGCTAGTCAAATTATGCAGTTGTGCAGTGTCTAATATGTTATTTGCATTAATGTTAGTGTAGGGGTATTCTTGCAAGTCCCCACAGCCAGTGCAGTGAGATGTATTGTAGGTCCAGAAATGGAGTGTAAGGGTTTGCCAGTATTTTGCACACATTGTTAGTGACTGAGTTTTGAAAACAAAATATGATTTGAAAACAAAATAAGATTTAAAAATGCCCTTCCTAAGCTGCCAAGCCCTGTGAGGAGCTGGCAGGTGGATAGTTTGAAAGTGTAGGGTCAAATTTTCAGTCAATTTAAACTTATCCAGCTCCGGAGGAGATGTGAAAAGAGAATTTGTTTTTCTTCAGGCCACAGAATAATGTAGATGTGCAGATGGTCTGTTTTCCCCATCCTACCATGGAATTTGTATGATGTGTCTTCTCATCATTCTGCAAGTCAAATTCCTACATGCCCGAGGTAACCAAGGACTGCTGAATTGTCCTGAAAATAAGTTCTCTATAGGTCTTCTCTCATATTATCCCACATAAAGTTGAACAGCCTCCTCTTTTCTGGCCTGCCTGTAACTCAGACATATCACCTTGCGAATCCCAGATACTTGTGTCCCAGCTGGTTGTAAACACTTATTTATAATCTAATGTGAAACCTGTGACCAGCATCACTTAGCAACAACCTTCATAAAAGAAGATATTTAAGAAATAGGAATCTTCATAAAATAAGACACTTAAGAAATATCTATTGCAGAATAAGAATACTACAGAGAATACTATACAGAATACTAAACAGAAATAATATTTAAGGAATCTGACTTTGAAGCATTATGCTTCCAAAAACCACTATTTGATGTAGAATATGTGAAGTAGTTGCTGCTGCTTTGGTCTTGAGTGATCACTGGATGTGAACAAGAATGTCTTGACAGAACCTGATGTCCAATTGCTGGTGGAAAGTACCATTTGATCCTTTTCCTAAAGCTCCATCTTGTACAAAGTAAACATTACCACTAAGCCATGGGAGGTAAACCGGATCTGGAATGCCGTCAAATGCTCATGAGGTGACTTCAAAGCTCTGATGCTGCCAGCAAGCCTTCCCATTTGAGTGTAGGGAAAGCCTCCAAGTACCTGTCTTCATTCTGCAGTTTACAGTATATTTAAGCCATAGTTAATCTTTTCCCCCTGCATTTGGAAACCAGCTACAGGACGTATTCATAAATATATTTTCCTTTTGTCTGCCTTTGTGCTACATGAAGAAAAACAACTGTGTGGGTTCATTTCTAAACTGAGACTTCAAGATGGCCCTTTTTTCTTCCTGCTGTGCATGGGTGTCTGAGCAACTCGGCTAGAGAACTGAGACTGAAGTCTGTTCTCAGACATGGATATAAATCTATCGTAATTCCACTAATTACAGTTCATTGATACTTTATTAGCTTATAAACCCTTACTGTGTGATTGCAGAAAATTGTATAGCCAGAAGAGACCAGAATTGACCCAATGTAATTTTGCTGAACAGTCCCATTCTCTCTGTCCCGGTTGTGAATCTCAATAACCAATTGCAGGTCTCCAAACCTTGGAGTCACTAACATTCACTATAACCTATGTGTGTTCACTCACTCTTGTACAGACAGAAAATGAGCTTTTCTAAGAAGAAGCAAAATGAATAAACTGCACAAATACACTTAGGCAACAATTCTTACAATCAAATATCAGAAAAGACAAATTTAGTGATTCCAGGCCTTACCTGAAGTGGGTTTTGCATAGAAAAATCAGCTCAATATTTTGTGCTGTATTATAAAACTGATATTAAAACATTAAAATCTATGAATAATATACAAGAAAAATAAACCAAAAACACTGTCACCTATTTGATTTTTTAAATACTTGCCTTTATATTAGTGCATTTGACAAACTGCAGCTAAACTCTGTGGTGTAGATTGATCCCAGCCATCAGCCAAGCACCCACACAACTGCTTGTTCACTTACCTCCATCCTGAAGGGGATAGGGGGGAGGATAGGAGGAGTAAAAGTGGGGATAATAAAGTGAGCTGAGATAAAGGCAGTTTAGTAGGCAAAAGAAGGAGGAAAAAGACAAGTAATGCAAAGGCAATTACTCACCTCTCTGAGCAAATAGCAAAATTTACTTTGGAAGAAAAAAATCTCCACTACTTCTTCCTCTAACCCAGGTTTTATTGCTGACCTGATGTTATAAAGTATGTAATATCTCTTGGGTCAGCTGAGGTCAGCCCTGCTGGCTGGGTCCACTTCCTGCTTCCCAACTTATATGCTGGGGATAGAGGCAGGACAGGAAAAAGAGAAAGCCTCAATATATTTTGGCTGTTCAGCAATAGCCAATATATATCAATACTGTTTTATCCAGAAATCCAAAAGACCACCATACATGCAGCTATGAAGACAGTTAACTCCATGCCAGTCACACTCAATGCACCCCACTACAGACATGAGAAAATTGCATTAATATATTCTCAAACTAATGTGGTGCTTTAGAGGGACCTTCTTCCATTATGGAGTTCTGGACTGAGAATTTTTTACCCCTAAGTGGTCACCTCTGTATTGTTCAGTAAGATAATTCCCCACCTATCAGAGGGCTACAGAACTGGTAGCATGAAAAATTACAGACTCAGAACAATCTTCCTCCAAGGCCAATCACCTTATTGTCTTGAAGGAGCATGGTTTTTTAGGTGCATGTCAAACACAAGAGCACTGGGGAAGAATTTTCTTTGAAAGGTGTCCCAGGGATACTAAAAAAACCCACCTTTTGCATCCACTATTATTTTTAGAATGACAAGTCAGGCAAATGCAGCTGGGGGTCATTCAAGTTCCTGGTGGTTACACACTACACATTGCTAGGCTTTTAGTTCATGTTTGAAACACAACAGGCAAGAAGCAAGAGACATGGTAAGATGTTCAAAAGTGTTGAGTACCTAAGGCAACTCTCAAATCAGGGTTCAAAAAGCCAGACCAATTAAATGCCTTGAATATCCTTTATCACTGCCACACTATACAGTTCAGGAAACTTCTACAGTTTAACAGGACAACTACAGTTAGAGTGACTTCAAGCTATAGTTCATTGTTTTAAACGTATCAAGCTTTGGAAAACCACACCCATCCATGTCATGCAATGTGTCAGACCACATGTCTATACATGATGCTTGCAGCAGGAGAGGAAAAAGAGAAGAAAGCAAAATTTGACCTTCCCCAGAAACGACACACAGGCATGGCACAGCTGAGGACAAAGGAGGTACAGACAACACACCATTGCAGGGTTTTGGTGTTTCCCCTGAAACGTGCGCCACACTCTGTCAGACGGACAGCTGCCATCACTGTGAGGGTGTTTGTAGCTTGTACTTGCACAGCAGGCAAATGGGACTGCTCTGGTGCTCTCTTGAGATGCTGCATCACAGTACAAAGGCTTACAGACAGGCAAAGGCCATAAATACCCATGGCCCAGCAAAAAGAAGGACTTCTCTACCCCATGCCAAATGGGAAGAATAGTTACCTCTGCCCAGGGACAGCTTTTGAGAAATTCTTTACTCTGAGGATGGTGAGGCACTGCAATAGGTTTTCCAGAAAAGTGGTGGATGCCCCATGTCCCATTCCTGAAAGTGGGCAGTGCCAGGCTGGATGGAGCTCTGAGCAACCTGGTCTATTAGAAGGTGTTCCTGCCCATGGCAGGGGGCTGGAACTAGATGATCTTTAAAGACCCTTTCAACCCAAGCCATTCTATGATTCTAATTATGTAATGCCTCTTGCAAACACTGCCATGATCAGACCAGGCAACGTGGAAAGACCTGGAAATGTAGAGCCCTTCTTAGGAAACTCAGCACTCCAAGCACTGATTCACCCAGTACCAGGTTTCAAACTGCATTTAGCACTTCCTAACAAAGTGCACCCCTCAATCTGACCTGAACAACCACCTCTGGGCATATTACTCCTTTAGTCAGGTTCATGCTCTTCCCCTGTCTATTCCTGCTAGCTCCACACTCACTTTCTCATATTTTTTTTTAATAAAGTCTCTACTCTGTGTAAATACTGTCATGTGGACAACATCCTGTTTTTTTTGCAGGAACTGTTACATGATTTAGAAGCATTGGCCATGGTTCACTGAAGGGCATAGTGGAAAAACTTTTGTACACTGTGTGAAAAACCTAAGTCACATTGTGTGAAAACAAACTACAGTTTGTGTTTCCAGTACTATCACTACCCTAGGAAAAGCTAAAGCTGAGTTACCCTCTCCCAGAAATAGTTGGCTCTGGCAGTTTCTTTGCTGATGAAGGGCAGTGTCCTACCCCATCTTGAACTGAAACTATCAACTCTGTAACCTGCTCAGTTTATTTCTGAAGAAGGAGTATGCTAGGGGAAATCAAGGTCCAATAGACAGAGTACCAGGAGAATGGCTTTTCACATCCCACAGGAAAGTGAGAGCATCTTCTCATTTTCATTCTGTAAAACAAGTAGCAAAAGAAGCAAATACACCTCTTTCCCCTCCAAGAGAGGAGGCACCCTGTTGATGCTGTTTCATCTCATTTGCTTGCTTTGCTGAATGATCTTTCCCCAAAACATGAGAAGCATCTGCAGAAAACATACAGTAACAGCAAGAGGAAAATGGAAACCAACCAGAAAATATACAGCGTTCAGAGGCCTTTTCCTCCCCCTATCATAGTTACATGTGTCTGACAACCTCTGTCTCATGGGTAGCCTTGACAGCCCTGCAGCAGATGATGGAGCCGGGCCCATAACCACAAGATATTACTTCTTTAACCCAGACCTTCCCAGAGTAGTGCAATGATCAGACTGTGCCGCAGCATCTTCTTTGCCTCAGAGCTACACTTACCTGGGGCTGCCTCAGCATGGACACTAGATGATCTCCAGAGGTCCTTTCCAATGTTAACAATTCTGTGATTTTGTGGTTCTGTGCCTGTCTCAGAATCTCAGCCTGTTGTTCTTCCTGTGACAGCAGAGCCAGACAGCAGAGGGAGCACAGGGGAACCTTCAGCAGCACATCCCAGCCTAAGACTTGGTTGTCTCCAAGATTTTGAGTCTAGACGAAGCAGGCCTAGCTAAATGCTACAGAACTTCATCCAAAGGGCAAAAGAAGTCCCAGTTACACAGCCTTAGGAACCAGGCACCAGGTTGTTCCCACATGGTGAGAATTTTAGGGAACAAGCTTTTTCCATTGACCTCATGCAGGAAAAGGGCAAGAGGGGGTGAAGGCATCACCAGCCCCACTTGGCAAGCACTGATGGAAGGAGCACAGAGATGGAGCAGCACTGTCATTCAGACCAATGCTCCACATCCCTCCAGGGCTGGATGTGTTTTTTCCCACAACACCACAGAGAGTAAGACACTGCAATGGGAGCACAGCTGAGGATTTCTTAGTTCTGAATATTTACTGCTGTACTCTAGTCATGGATCTGGTTTCCTGTCCCTTAGATCTAGCTCATGTATTTCAGCAGAACTGTGTCGGGAGCTTGAGGCATCGATGGTTTTGGCTTGAACTGCATTGTGGGATTCCTGAGGCTTTTGTTGAACTCCACAGTCATTGTCAGTCTGCACCTCTGGAAGATTTGCACAAAACAACAAACAAATAAGGCGGCAAGGTGGAGTTGCTTCTGTCTCAGGGTACAAGAGATACACCAAAGGCCCCTGGGTATGTCTTCTAGGATCCTTCATATTCATCACTATTCCCGAGCAAGGAAATGGGCTCCATGCTGTCAAAGCACTCCCCCTTTGACCCTGGAGGCTGTTCTGTGTCACAAGCAGCTATTCAGCTTTTTCACAGTGTTTCCCCTTGGTGTCTTAAGGATGGTTGTGGGCTGAGTGCTGTCTGTATTTTAGGCCAACAGACACTGTGCTCGCCAGTGCTCTGGGCAGAATATCACATTTCTTACAGATCAACGACTGAACCCATTGAGCAAAATGCAAATAAGCCCCCATTAGATATCACACAATGATTGCATTAATATAGTCTAAAAATATGACTTAGGAGATTTTTGCCTGTTATGAAACTCTAGCTTGAGAGAGCCTTTCCCCTCAGTGGTCATCCTATGAGAATTTAGTAAAAGTGATTCCTCACTCAGCAAGCTGAGGGCTGTGTAAAAGGCAGAACTGGTCATTTCTGGCACATGTTTGGGACTGCTTTGTGCTGATAGAGTGCAGAGGAGAGGAGTGACAGGGAGCAGAGTGGGCTGCAGTGGGGATCTCTTGGAAAAGGAGCTGTAAGGGGTGTGAGTGGAGGAAGAGCAGCAGCTGTTGCTGTGAGGTTGCAGGCTGCAACTAGGGCTGTGCCAAAAGTGACCTTATTCATGAGGCATTGCACAAGAAGATAAGGCATCCATCAGGATTTGCATTACAGGTCCTTCAGATGTGTTTTTCCACTATGTTTAAACTGTCAGTAAGTTATGGAAAAGCTGGACTCTGTTTTCAAACTGTAGCATTCAAGTGAGGGAGGAATGCAAAACAACCTTAGACATGTGTAGGTGGCAGTGCTCTTACATAAAAGCTGTGACATACCATGTCATAATTAGGAATATCTATTTTCATGCCTGGGGATATAGATAAAAAAGCTGCACAGCAGCACTCTGTGAAGAGCTGAAAGGAAGCTACTTTAGTCATTATTTTCTTTTCTAAGCAAGTATTAAGGAAATGAGGACAAAATCATGCTATCAGAAAGATATAGACAAAATGCTTCCATATCATTATTGTTAGGATAGGCACCCACTTATAGATCCTTTTTTTGTTTTACTGCCAAGGAAAGGACCTTCAGACGTCACTTAGTCCAACTCTGGAGTCTCAGGGCGGAACCACAAATACATCTAAACCTTGCCATTTGCAAAGGAGATGCCTCCTTCCCTGGCAAGCTGCAAGCTGTGAGGAGAGCAGAGGCATTGAACCTTGTTTACATGGATGGGGATTAGTGGAGAGAGGCACTGCCTTCAGTAAAGATTGCACTAAGGGGGAAAAATGTGGAAAACCTATGTTGCATAGACATTTGGGTTTTTTGCTTCATAGTATTAGTCTTCTTTTCATAGTTCATGGGGTTGTTGTGACTGCTGCTACTGCCCAGACAGCCCTCTGATGCCATGCAGGGTTCACCACTCATCTTCATGGCTCCCATGCTCTGACAGTACAGGAACAGCCCAGCTGAGCTGCTACTAAATGGAGACTTTCAGGACTAAGCTCCTTCATTCTTCACCAGTAACAAG
Source organism: Sakesphorus luctuosus (assembly GCA_013396695.1). Classification (NCBI taxonomy): domain Eukaryota; kingdom Metazoa; phylum Chordata; class Aves; order Passeriformes; family Thamnophilidae; genus Sakesphorus; species Sakesphorus luctuosus. Next base: position 344,593 of record VWZD01011332.1, on the reverse strand, counting down.
CGCAGAGCTGTCCCCCTGCCAACCCACAGAATTGTCACAAACTCGTGTTTTAACTTGAGGGTGTCAAAAAAGTGCTGGGGACTGTATGCTCATTTCTGAGAAAAGACAGGAGTAAAAGGAAGTTTTCCTCTTTGGCATTTGTCTCTTCATCACAGGAATCCCTCTCCCTGCATTTTTAAAAATGCTGCTGATTTTTGAGGTTGCATGCTCAGAACTTCCCTAGGGAATATAAATGCTGGATGATGGCAGCTCTAGGTAATAAAAACAATGCCTAATAGGCAAACTTGGCAGCCAACCTCCAGAAAGGAAACACAGACACAGCCTGCAGAACTCCTGCTGCAGCTGGTACAGCACCTTCAGATGAGACAGTCTAGAGTAGCAGTTTGCTTATTTCACCACTTTATTGCCCTCCTCCTGTCTGCTCCTGCTCAGTTATCACTCACTCTTATTTTCCAGACTTTCTTATCCAAATGGCTCCAGGTAACTTATGGTGCATAAGCTGTGGCAATCATGAAGGCAGAATATGAGAACGTATGGTGAACACCTGATGTATATTTTCCTTTCCAGGGGTCAAAAAGCACACTGCAAGTGTTCATTTGCTAAATCTCATGCAGAATCCCTCTGAGGAAGACGTCCACTAAGTTAAACCAGCAAATTAGCAGCAATATCTCCTTATCAGTCAGCAAGAAGTTTTATTTTTTTCCCACAAACATTCACAGATAATGTTTAACTGTAACTTTCATGATTTACATTCCACTTTGCAAAATCTTCCCTCATTTTTCGAAGCATGGAGAGAGCCTTGTCTTTCAGATTTACATCCGAGAACATTAAAATTCAGCAGACAGCAGCATGGGAGAAGGAAAACACATTTCTTGAAAGTTCTTTGCTACAGTTTTCTGCATCAGTAACTTCAATGGTGTGCTTTAGACCATTTTCTTCCTATTCTTTGAGACTGAAATAATTTGATTTATCCCCATATAAAAGGCAGCCTTCTTTACTATGTAAATAATTAACCATCTTTAGATATATGCAGCTTTGCATCTTGTTCCTGCAGACAACATGCACACAAAATTCTCTTCAGAGCTATTTGAGAACTTAGGATGCACGTAAGGAAGGTTGTCCAGAGAAGTGGTGGAGTCTCCAACTTTGTAGAAATCCAAAAGCCATTTGAATATGGACTTAGGCAACCAGTGGTAAATGGCCCTGCTTGTGCAGGGCAGGTGGACCAGGTGATCTCTAAAGCTTGCTTCCCACTTCAACAGTATTGTCACCATCATTCATAAGCAGGAATGCATATAAATGCAGGAATACAGGAACATATGTGCACATCAAGGAAACAAACTGTTATTCATATCCAGTGAGGTTAAGGTAAAATTTGCTCTCATTCTGGATTCAGATCAATATTTACAATTCAAGAAGCCTAGTGGCAGAGCATCTAATTGATGGGTTCTTAACAAATCAGTTTCAGTGGTTACTTTGAAGTACAAACCAGCTGTCAGAGGATTAAGAATGCATTGGGGAAAAAAATACAATTTCTGATTTTCATCCAGATGTTCCTTACAATGTTAGAAAATGGTCTTGGTTTTAAGGTGAACAGAGTTTGCCAAAGAAAATAATAGTATTGGTAGGATTGTGCCTAATATAGAATAAGAAGGGGTGGTTAGCCATGAACACCTCAGTGTGGGGCATAGATCTCCTCACAATGCTGGCTCCTGTACCAGCTGCTGCTACAGTGCCTTCCTCGTTGACTTCCACATATGTCTTATGGACAACATTTGACAGCACCAGAGACTTTGCAAACGACATTGCAGAAAGGTCAACTTTCGATTCATTGAAGATGTCAGTCATGCCCATCTCTTGTAATACCTCATTGAGGTTAAAGGTGCCTTCAAGCTTTAATCGGGGGAGGTAGACCTCCACTGTTGTCTCAAACATGTTCTCTACAGAGGCCCACAGCATTAAATTTTCATAGGTCATTGTGCTTTCAATCTATAAGATGGGGGGAAAGAGATTAAAAATAGGTGGGCAGCTTTGAAAAATTTAGATCTTTAGTGTTAATTCAGACAAATAATTTTCATCCCTAGTCCATGATGTATACTGCCTTACCTGCTCCAGCCCACTGGCAGATCCATCAGCCACGTCACGTGGCAGCAGGATGATCATGCTTAGTGACTTCTGAGCATAAGGGAGTTCCAGGACCTGAGCACCCACCTCCTCAATGTAGCCTAGTTTAAATGTGCCTTTCTGATACATCATCTGCACAGGCTTTTTTCTGTTCTATTGAAAAGAAAATTATAAAGTCACTTAAGCAATACAGTTCTCACCAACACCTTTACCCAATAGGAGAGGCGAGTTAAGTTCCCAGCACGCCCATACCTTACTCCCAGGGCAGCCAAGCCCTGGACACTGTGCTTCTGTGTTATGCTTGCAGCAATGATAGCAGTATCTAGGGTAAATAATGTTAAGATTTACAGAATGCAGATGTACCTGATTCAGGTTAAAGTCTCTCTGAACTGTTTTTTGTTCCTCAAACTTGTGTTCCCAGGATGCTTTAAAGTAGATTACATTCACCAGCACCAGCAATGCATGTCCATCAATCACACCAGGAGCAAAGAGTTCCTTGATTTTACCTAAAGGGAATTTTGAAATACAAAAGTATCTGTTAGTTGTCATTGAGCCTCTGGACTCAAACTCAATTACTAGTCTGTGAACTTAGTTTTGGAAAAACTTATAAACACAGTTCTTGGTTTATTCAGAGGACAGGAACAATTTAAGTAAACAAATAGTATGTTCCTCTGCACTGTTACCAGCCAGGAAGGACAGGGAAACTGGGGGTCACCAAATTAGCCAGCTTTCAGTGTCGGTGTCCATACACATGTGCTAGGTGACATTTACCACGGTAAAGGAGACAGCACCATCAATCACATATTTTGGTTTGCACAAGGGTATATTCCCCTTCCTACCAAGCACAGCACTTAACTGGCTGTAGAGCTTTTGACTTTCTTCACAGAGGCTGAAGGAGGAGTTGGCAGGTCCACAGGCTTCATATGAGCACCCAGAGCAAGGATGGTTCCTAATCCTATCTGAGGTGGCTTCTCAACTTTCAGCTCTCTTACTGGGAGCAAACTGGGATTGACAGATCTTTCCCACACCAGGCAGAGGCCACTCTGCCAGTACAAGGACAGGTCTGGTCAGGAGACAGGCAACTGAGAAACTGCAGAAGCCATCAAATTTATTTGCCCATTCCCCAGTAAGTTCTGGCTTGTGTTCAGCCAGAAGATTTAGAAAATTTTCATTCCATTGCTACTGCAGATCTGGCAAAACTAAACGAAAACAGCAGATACTGTGCTTTGTCTAATCAGCAAATGCCAATGCCTCTGCTGTCCTGTTATGGGCAAGAGTTTGTTACATGTCACTTGTGATGGTGAGTGCTGGTGGTCACATCTCTTGTCTTCCTGGGCATTTCTTCACATATAACCAGGTCCTCAGCTGGCCTCTCTCCCCACCATGACCTGTCCTGTCTGTTCTCAGTCTTACCATGAATCTCACTGCTTCCATCCCCTGCTGTTCTGTGTCTGCATCTGTGGCTCTGTGCAGGAGCAGTGTGTCTGGTGAAGGCATATAGGTATTACTGCAATCACCATGCCAGACATAAGGGTGGGAATACAAAACCATTTGACAAAAAACCCCACATCTTTAACTCAGAAATAATATATCTGATAACTTACTCTAATATTTCAAGAGTGGGTGGGAAGACAAACTATATTTAAACAGCACAAGAGTGAACATCCAGAAATGTAAAGAGGTCTTTGTTTTTCATATCCTGGAATTCCACTTGTTGAAGCAGTATAACAAGGCCATAATAGTATGGCCATGGTTTTGCTTTGTTTTACCTTGAGTCTCACTTTCAACCCAAGCATTAATTTTTCTTCTGGCAGCTTCAACAGCACCATGAAAGTCCACTGTTTGCAGCATTGCTCCATACAGTTCCTTGGTACATGTTAGAAATTGCTGTAAAGGAAAATAAAGATTATGACTTGGTCAAATCTATGAAGCACTCCTTTTAGAAAGAAATCGATGGTTCAGTAGTATTTTAGAAATGGTGAGAAACCCATTGGCTCCATAAGGCCAAAATTCATTTTGGAAACATCAATTATCTGAAGTTTATTCGGAGAATCTTTGAATAAGAGATTCTACTGCATAGGCAAAAATGGCTAGTAAGTAAAAAGAAAGCCAGAAGAAAGAGTCTTATGGAGAACTGCATAAGTGGGGTACAGACAAACTGCATAAGTGGGGTTCACCTCTGGCTGAATGTAGACATATGCCAAAAGTGAAGACAACCCCTGCTTTATTTTTGCTCTGATATCCACAAGGTGTTTGGGGGCTTTTTTTAATAAAAGAACTGAAAGTTGACAATCTAGTCTCTTTTCCCACTAGACCCAAGAGATACAGCTCCGAGAAGCACATTGAGTACTCCAAAATGCACGAGAGGGGCCACAGTGAGATTCAGGTGCAGGGAAGCTTGAGGTCAGGGACACAGCAGTTAACAGATATAGGTAACTTACCTGCCGGATTTCAAATCCTTGTTGTATAAAAAGGTTGTTGGCCAGGGTTAAAACGTATCTTTCACCAAGGTTTTGTAGTTGTAAAAGTAGTGCCTGGAATGCGCTATGGTTAAGGTCTCCATCCTTGGTACACTGGGATTATTATAAACACAACAATTTAAATGATTCCTCTGTATAGCTTTGGTTGTTAATTTGCATCTTATTTAAATTACACTATAAAGCTAACTCCTGTTATACTGACTTTTAAATCCAGCTAGTCCAAGCTTTGTAGCCTGATCCTCCTTCAGATGAAATCACTGAAGGCTTTGGTATTGACTTACTGGAAGACTTGGCCCTTAACACCTTTTATCGGGTGTTTTCTAGAGGATCAGGCAGACTCTGAGCCTGTGATCTTGACTCCCTCCAGTGGCAAACTCTAGTGCTTTCCCCCTACTAACCTACCGCGCAGTAAAGACAGAGTTCCAGTGCTCCCCACCCCACAGTGGGGAGTTCCAGTGCTCCCCACCCGAGGATGCACCTGTGAGAAGGAAGGCTGTCTCTCCCGGCTTTCTTTTGGATCCATTTCTGAGGCTGCATTCTCTTCATCAAGTCTCATTCCTCCTGCAGTTTTCCTGACATGGAGCACCTGCAGTTGAAGACACCAAATTATGACAATTTTAACTGGGATAAAAGTATTTTCCTTGTTTAAAAGCTTTACTCTCCTGCCCTGGATAAGTGGTGTAGATTCATAAAAAATGTTTTCTCATCTTCACTCATCAGCTCAAATGACAGACTTGAAACTGTTGTATACTCATGTTCAGACTTACATTTCTATACTCACAAAGAAGAACTTGCACTTAACCCCTCAAAATGTTACTCTTCGCTACCTCAGAATGTTTGTAATGGATTTGTGTTTCATTACTACAGTTGCCTTAAATTTCAAACCAAAAAGTTGCCCCAAGCATGGAGATAAATATAGTTTTCTTTGAAAACATCAAAACTGGATTATTGCAATCATTCTTAGTATTGGTATCAGCTTAAGAAATATATCAAAACCACAGTGCTCTTAATGGAAACCACTCCTTATCTCTAATGTACAAATATCTCACTGAAAAATTTCCAGCAGCTTCTCCATTATAATAATACTGCATGATACATTTATTGAGGATACTGATATTGAGCAATCCCCACTTCTTTCCTAAAACAAGCAGTAGTCTCTGTGTATAGGATGGATGTGGCATGGTTATGGTAGACAGGGAGTTGCAGGGATGGTCTCTGTGTGAGAAGAACAGACTCTGTATGTCAAGCTCCAAAATGAATCAAGTCTGTTTTGCCCTGACAGCATTTGCCAAGTCCTTATCCTTATCTTGACCCACAAGATTTTTCATCTTATTATCTCTTCTTGTCCTTGTAGATGAGGGGGAGTGGGAGAGTGTCTAGGTGGGCACTGGCAGCCACCCGCCAAGGCCAACCCACCACACCCTGGAAACCTTGTAAGGAGAGCACATCTATCTTGGCTTTAGGTGACCCAGCAGTCAGACTGTGCACATGGCAGTGTTATTAGAACATGATGCCTTAAAATGTGCCAGTACAGAGCCACCTACCTACAAGAACCTCTGCCTTAGGATTATTGGTGGTTTACCACTCACAGGCTCAAACAGAAAGGAGAAGAAAGGCTGTAGAAAGCAGAACTTCCACTGCAGAGAGTAAAGACACAGTGATTGGAGGGGTGACCTTCTTCATCTCCTCCTTGCCCACCTGGCCCTCTGTGCGGAGACACATTTTGAATCTTGAATATCATAAGTGACAAGCGAGCCAATGCTTCCAGCCACACAGCTGCAACTACTTCATGTTCCTGCAGCTCTCCCCACTGCCCACCCGGTACACTTTGAGAATTCTCATGAGAGGAAAGGTCGACCTGTAATTTTGAAACAAAATCTGATATTCTGAGAGCAGGCTGGGGGAAAAGCAGAGTGTCCCCCTGTGCTGTACCACCTCCTTCCATTCAGTCCTTGCTCCGTGTTCTTGCATGGGGGTGTGATGAGACTCACACCAGCATATGGCAAGGATCACAGTGCACCAAGCACGACTGTGAAGGCAGCAGCTGTGCCTGCATTTGTGTAGGTTTCCGATCAGTCCCTTGCACATGTGTCATGCTAGGGTGCCCAAAATTTCCACTAAGGGAACAGCAAAAAATGTTAATGTCTTGGCATGGTTTGTTAATACTTACTTTTTCTATCTGAGCAGCAGTGTTGTTTTTAGCACCTATATAGATCAGGGCCAGGGCAACAGAGATGCTCACTGGAGAGAAGACGATATTTATGTCCTCTTCATTTCTGTTGAGCTTATTGTAGAGATCAAGGCAAAACTCAGTAACTGGTCTAGAAAGGGAGTCCATCATGAAGCAGCTGCTGACTGGGAGCACAAAAGAAGGAAGGAATTTAATGCAGCTTGTCTAGCTAGACCACACTGCAAAACTCCTGTCTGCCCTGAGATTATCCCATAGCTGGCTGCTAAATAATAAAAGTTTTTTAAATTCTGAGAGTTTGAAACAGCCAACCTTGCACACATCTGTCAGTCTATAATGCAGAGCAGGACCAAGGACATAGAGGGTCTGGAAAAGGGACCCATGCTAACAACATAGGTAAATTCCTCAGAAATGAAACTTTTTCTGTCTTATCTTATGCTGTGTCTTATTTCAGCTCATGGTATTGAATTCAGTCATCTATGAATTAACATTTTCCTTCTCCAAGCTAGTTTGATTTATAAAGTAGCACCAACTCTTTCCTCTTTTAACATATAACTAGTATCAGGACTTGGTGATGGAAACTATGCCTGGACGTAATCATATGTGGTAACCAGAGCTATAATATAAGGGTTCCAAACAACAAGTTTACAAATATAAAATCATTAACAATTTTTTTCATACATGAAAAAGGCTCAGTGACAGCTATGGAGACTGAACTATACATGGAAACATTAAAAGTTTGAAATACACTTTTTCACTTATCAAGAGCTTCCAGGAGCCACAGATTCAGGCAGGATACAATTAAAAATTTCAACCAAAGTAATAACTCAAGAGCCCTGAAAAGAAGTTTGTAAGTTCCTGCTCAATGATATGACAAGATCTTTGTCACTCTCTTCTTTTATACTACAAACATCACAGTCTGAGACCTTTCCTTTTGGTCATCTACATTCAATTCACTCTACTAAGAACAAGTTAGAACCAAGTTCAACTTAGTCTTTGCAAGGATGAGGCCATATGAAAAAAAAAAGGGGTTAGAAACTCCTTTTCTGAATATTAGGAGAATTGTAAAGGTGTGTGTGTACAAGTGAGACCACACAAACTTTACACACACACACAAAAAAACCCCCCAACAAAACAACAACAAAAAAACAACAACCAAACCAAACAAAAACAACACCTTGCTTTCAATATTAAACAAACAATATGTTGAGCAACACATCAGAAAAAAATGTATAGAAGAAAAGCATACACTCCTGCCTTCTTGCATAGAGATAGGTAGTTGTGGTCTCTGTTCCAGAAAGATAGTTTATTTAGGGGCAAATATATGGCCACAGTAGGGAGAGAAGTCCTTCATATCTCCCATGGCACAGATCTGGTTGGCTCTGCCTTTCAGTCTGCACTGGGGCCAGCATGGGCCAGGTCCACAGCAAGCTGCCAGAGCTCCTCTGCATTGAAAAATGAGTGAGAGCACAGCCAGGGTGTTATGCCCAGTGCCCCCACGAGCCCATGACACAGCAGGCACTCTCTCTCAACCCTGGCTGCTGCAGCCTGCAGGGTGAAGTTACATGAGGAGCTCCAGTCTGTGTCACCACAGGTTAAGGGTGGGGGAAAGCTTGTGCAAAGCTGAACGTGAGGATCTTTTATCAGCAAGGGCCTTGTACAACCTGTCCTGGGCAGTCACTGCCTCTTTGAGAGTGGCCTAGAGTCTTCTTGGGAAGTGTTGCCTGGCACTGGGGACCTCCATCCCCTTCCAGTCCCTGCACCCTGTTCTTCTACTGAGGTTCCAGTTCTTCTACCACAGCCACAGCTCCCCCACCCTTTACATATTCTTTTTTCAAAGAGCTACTCAAAGAGTCTTGCACTGTTCTCAAGATGCAGAGTGCAGGCTCCCTCTTGCTCAGCCTTGAGCCAGGCACAAACTTTGCAGGAGAAGCTGGAACTCAGGTGCCAGAAGTTACCAAGGCATTGGGAGTTGACACAGCTCAGCCAAGATGCAGCATCTGTTCTGTGCAAACCATCTTAGCCCGCAGCAAGTGCCAGACAATGGGAATGAACTCAGCCCACAGAAAAGCAGACTGAGCCTAATATAGGTTTCTGCAGAGCCTTGGAAAAGCTGAAAAGTCAAGTTTGTGAATACATGAAGGTGCAATGTGTGGCAAATGTAGACATTTCTTGCCATTTGACTAGTCAGAAAAGCACAGCAATAATCAATGCCTCATCCTGTTTCTGAATGATGCTCTGTGGAAAGAATCTGTGATGCTGAAAGGAAAAGTTCATATATGTTTCATATTGAGACATTTTCTTTACCCTGAAGTCCGGAAGTACTTCACATAAAGATCTAATAAAATGAAAAAAACAAAAGGAGAAATATCCAAAATATTCTCTGCACAGACAAATTAAAGATCAGTTTTATCTCATTAATTCTGAAAACAGTTGGTCTAGCTCTGCTACTTGTGTCTTTTTATGAAATATCATCTTCATTTTCCTTTTAGTAGTGCAGTCATCTTACTGCAAGACATCACACTAAATACCCATTTCTGTTTTCTTCCATCTTCATATCCTACTACTCAGAACCTTCTGAAAACAAAACTCAATGCACCTTTAGTGCTGAAGTTAGTACTTCCACACTTTTTGAAAGATCTGAAATTGAGCTGTAAAATCAGTCATGGTGAATGTAGGTCATGAGGTGTATTGTAGGTGTGCCCAAACTTCATAAGGAGTCAAGGAGAAAAAAAGAGTTAATAAATTCACTCAGTGGGAGGGAGGCACCTCCGCCCCACCCTGCAGGGAAAGGACTGAGTGCCAAGAGAGTAGGGAGAGCCCAGGATCTGGGAACAGGTTTTAAAAGCAAGTATCTGGCATACTGAGGTGGCCACTCCTTTTGCAAAAGCAGCAGGATGTCCTCAGGGACACATCCAAGTGCAAACATTATTGCCAACAACATGGTTTTCTGAGTGGGAACTACTTAGGGAGCTGCCCTAGAAACCCAAAGGAAGGGAGAGGAGGTATGGGCTGGTGGAAGAACATTCTTACTGCAGACTGAAAGGATTTAGTGAACTTTCTTAGTCTAAATTGGGGTGGGTACAAGTATATGAATGTTTTCACACCATAAAATTTATGTAATCTGGGTAATAAATCAATCAGAGGTTTGGAGCTACTGCAAGGACAGTGGTGTTTGGTGAACACCTACATGGTGGACAACAAATGGTAATGTTACCTTTAAATAATCTTGGGATGACAAGGAGGTACAACATAAGATCACAAGAAGTGTTCCAGGAAAATCCTAGCTGCTGTTCTGCACTAGCCAAAGCATCTGCACTGAGCATTATCAACAGTGCAGAGCCACTGATGAAGGAAGATGCTTTGTGTGATGGTTCAGCAGCTTTTAGCATAGTCCAGCAGATGAAAATTGCTGGGGCTGCTGTATGCAAGCTAGAAGCCACCCAGGAAAACAGCTTTCTTCAGAAGAAACCACAGCATACCACAGACCTTGAGAAGACGACAAACTTCTTCCATAACTGTGAGAAATGACAAACACTTCTCTATAAATATTCATTACCTGTTCTCTCTTTATAGTACGGTTTTGGCCAAGGGTAAATGAAATCAAAATAAAAACTATCAAAGAATAAAACAAACTGTGCTCAAAGCTATCATAATTATTGGGTGTATAAGATTATATTATTCAGTCAACAGGAGGAGGCACTAAATAAGGTAGAGAGACTAAGAGCCTTGGTTTTAAGGTAATTCTGTATTTCATACCAGGTAAATAAGAAGGAACTTGTTTTCCCTGGTGCTACATGGTCCCATTGCATGTTTTATTTATTCAATCTGCTTTCCATTAAGGTGCTTTCATACACATTCATTTCTCATATACAAAGAAGACAGAATTGGCAGAAATTACGTGTGTCTATCCTAGAAAAAGACCACATGGCAGATAGTGCTGTTTCCTTACATGAAAATTGGTAGAAGTGACTTTCTTATTTTTCGTGACCATTCTTACCAAAAGACTATTCCAAGTGTTTCTGTTCTGATTTGGAGTGAAAGGGACAAATAGCACATAAGAAAAATTAAATTTCCTACAACACAAAAATTCTAATCAGTTGTAAGTGGCACAAAACATTTCCAAAGTAACATGCTTTAAATTAAAACCCAATACATTTCACTACAAAGCAGCTTTTCAAGGAAAATGGTGCCAAGTCCATTTTCCAAATAACCTAGCCTCTCAGGATGCTACTTTGATGCCAGAAAGCTTTTTTACTGACTGCTTTTATTAGTTTGCATCAGTCACTCCAGTATCTTCTATACCTCCTTCTCGGCTAATTATTTCTGCATGAACAGACAGGGGTGTACACTGGCCTGTTACAGCAGCAGGTTATTTGCTGTGCCTGTGTGCAGCTGCACAGGCTTCTCAGAAAGCTTCAAAACACAGTTGCCAAACCCAGGAGCTAATATGTTGATGGCAAAGACTACCATCCCCACTTACAAAACAGAATCTGAATACCACTCCACCCTCCCTATTTTATAGAGTCGTTGTTGAAGAACATAAACGATTTCCCTGGAAGGGGAGGTCAAGGTATAAAGCAAATGTCTAAGAACCCAGTCAAAGAAGTGCATGTCCTTTCTCTCATCTAGTGGACATTTCAAGGTTTTTTCTTGTGCCATGGAAACCTGAGAAAAGAAGGAAAATTAACCTGGATCTCCCACTCTGTGGATAAGTTTGCCCAGGTCACCAGCATTCTCACTTTATACAAAGCCTGTTTCTACCAGAATAGGTCGAGGTGCTCTGAAAGAGTCTGCCCTTCAGCCCTTCTGGAGATACAGGCAGAAAAGCATCTACTTCCTCATATAAGCCACTGAGCTCATCAGTCCTATGGAAATTAGACTTTAGTGGATGGACAGAGAGATTCTGGGGAAATTTCAGATTCAAATTCCTGTGAAATTCAGGAAAGAATCTTTAGATAGCTTTGGACATGTGCTCCTAAATCCCTCATTCATGTACCACAGAAGACCAGCTCCCTTTGTGTGAGCCACCTGAATTTTAGCAGTGTGTTTTGCTGCCTGCAGCCTGTCAAAGCATCATCCTCTCTGTCCCATCTGTAAGCATGATGTAAACTGTACCAAACTGTAGACTACTTTGGATCTGCCAAAAAAGATATCACAAGTTATTCTGGAAAAAAAACAACAACAGCAAAAGAAAACCAACATAGAATTTTTACCTTCTTGCCTGAAGAGGTTAAATGAAGAGCACAACAGCTGAGCTCTGGAGCACGTTCCTGTGACTACAGTATTACAAAAGTCTCCCACTCTCTTGTGGGAAAGTTCAGCCTCTAACCAATTGCTGCTGATAGCAGCATGTTGCAGTTTAATGCAAATGCCATCACCATGAAGTTTCCCCGCAGAAGACTGGCAAACCTATATCTAGCCATGTGCTATTAGCATTTCTCTCAAGGCTGCCCAACAAGTTTGGCAGGCAATATCTGCTGGCAGCATCTTCTGATTGCAATGCCAAGTCACCCTCAGCTGGAAAACTGATCATTAACCCTGGAGATCCACGGCTGCTCTGGTGAGAAGAATCCCTTTCAAATTGCATGGGTCTGCCCTGGACACAGGTGTGTGCAGAGTTCATGCAAAGATTGTTTGGAGCTGAACTTGCTTGCAGACATAGGGCAAATTAATGGGAAATGTATGAGCTTTATGTTGCCCACAGCCATCTCTCTCTCTCAGGTAAGGAATCTGCTTTATGTGCATGGAAGGAGCTTAATTACAGAGGGTAAGAGCTATTTCCTTGAAGTGTAACAGGAATCCCCAGCCAGGAGGTATTCTTTTAAATTGTCAGAGTTAAGAATAAAAGAAGGCCAGCAGTGGTTGATTACATAGTTTAAGTCTCCAGTATAAAGTGAGAAGGAAGTGAAGAAATGGGAAGTGTGGAGCTGCATCATCACAGTGTTTGATCTCCCCTAACTGGCACCACTGAGCTGAGGTGCACCATTGAGTTAAGGCAGCTGGTCTCTGAGACCAAAATTGATCTAGGGCTGTATGTGGCTTTGCAATCCCAAAAATTTTATGTCTTTCCTTTCTCACCTCTTCTTTCCTCCTACAAAGCGTAAAACTGGCTATGGATTCATAGAATCTTTGAGGGAACAAAATGGTCAGCAGGAAAGAACCCCCAGCACCATCTTGCCCTTCCCACACTTTGCTTCTAGTGCTGAAGCTGGACCACTCTCTTCCTTAGGCACAGCTCCACCAGCTTTGCTGTTCCCTGCTCCTCTGCCAAGGTCTCTGCCCAGCTGGCCAGGCTCCAGTGCTCCAGGATCCATTCAAAAAGAGGGATTTGTAAGCAATGCAAGATAAAAGAATAAAATGAGTGTTCTTGTTACCTCTATTCTTTTCCTCACTTTTTTGCTTCCATTTGCCATTCAATTCTTTGTTTCTGTTTTTCCTTCCTCTGTGTTTCTGTGGCGTTCCTTAGTCTTCCTTCTCAGGTCTTTCTCTACTTTTAAAATTTATGTATTTATGCACATTGCCTTTCCGTGTATCTTGGGATGCTTTTAGAAGTCTTAGCCTCTTTTCAGTGGCAGTCTAAGCATTTTTGAGTATCTTGCAAGACTTTATTTCCTCCGACCCGTGTGCTTTTTCCCTCCCTCCTATATTGACATCATTCCTTCACTGACTCATTTTACTTGCTCTGCCATATATTCCCTCAGAACTTCCTTGACATCAGTTTAACTGCTTTGCCTCAGGAAATGTCAATGGATGTGCAAATTCTGTCTTTTCTTGGCCCTTAGGCTACTATATTCCCAAAAGTGTACTGCTTTTCCAGTGAGGCCAATTTGTTGCATTTTCCAAGTTTTGAAACCAAACTGCTCTTTCCCACAAACAACTTTTGCTACCACAAGACATTAAAATGTATCCCTTCTCCTCCACTGAGTGCTAGGAGCAGGAAGTGGGCAATGACTGTGCTGATGAGCAAGTGATGAGCTGACTGAGCACATAATACTGCAGTTTGCAACTGCCTGCCTAAGCCAGCCACAGCTTGCTTTTTCCTGTAGGGAGCATCATCCATCACTGGATAGTAATGCTCTGTTGAAAGCTGAGGTGGAGCACCTTTTCAATCTGAGCAAGTCCTCAGCTATGTTCACTTTCAGCATGTAAGTGTTCCCATACACAAACTCCCACACACATTTTCCCATGTCCTCCCATGTAATTTCTTGCCCAAGGCCCAGAGACCAACATGGATGGAACAAACAATAGACTGTAACATGTTTTCTCACACCAGCAGGATCCTCACAAATACTTCTCCCTCAGATGCTGCAAGATGGAAAGGCTTCACACTGGGATAGGCAGAAGTGAAAAGTGAACCTGAGACTTTCATGGGCAAAGCACCCTGTTTATAAATGACCAGTAAGTGGATTTGCCTTTTGTGGGCTAAGACAGCTTTGTATCTCTAACATCTGCTTCCACTGCACAAGTTGGGATACCCTGACATTAGTCAGGAGGCGGAGAAAGATGAGCCCCACCCTAAGGCAGTGTTTCTCACTGAGAAGGGTTATCATGGGATAACCCTTCCTGGCAAAGCTATCACAAGGACAAGACATGCTTACATAAATTTGTGGGGATGGGCCAAATGCTCTGAACAGCATTCAGACTACAGCTTCTATTAAATGAAGACTGGCTTCTGAACCAGAATGTTTTCAGAACCTGAAAAAGCTGTAAAAGTGATGTCTGAGCTTTTTTTACTTTAGGAAATCTCATCCATGCAGAAAAACAGGGGTGGGCAATCTGCCAGTGGTTTTCATCAGTCTAGCAGACCAGCACAGATGTAGCAGCAAGCATGACATGGCCTGATGAACAACTGGAACTACCAGATGAAGAGTCAGTGCCTAAACACAAACTGTACAGACTAGAGGCACATAGTCCATCCTGCCTATGCTCAGACTGCCTGTGCAGCTGCTTAGCCATCAGCCCCATGTACAATGTCCTGACACACCTTCTAGAGGAGAACCAGTAGAAACCAGTGATGAAATAGCACTGGATACATCTGATCCCAGCCTCCAAAGCAGACCAGACCATGATGGGGTGTATCAATCATTCCCAGTCACTCAGGTATCACTTAAGCTGAGGCAGTAAAGATTCTTGCAGGTAATTCCTTCTCAGACAGAATGAGCTGCACAGTGTTATATTTTTCATTCTTCTGATTACTATACATGTGTTAAGATACTTGATGCACACCAGAAAAGATCCACAGAGGTCTACAGGGTCTCACCTCCCATTGTTTTTGGTGGAAGTTAGTCTCTTCAGTGCCCTCAAAAATATGAGCCAAAGACCCCAGTTAACCCTCTGGCATTAAAATACATTAGAACCATTTAAAGGTCCACAGAGGGAAGGAGACAGGTAAAAGTGTTGAATCACTATGACTAAAAACTTCTCATGGGTTGATAAGTTCAGGAATCAAAACAGAACTCCTGTCTCTAAACTCACAATAAATACTGCATTGTTCTCTGATATTGAAATATCCATTCTAAGGGTTATGTGTTCCCATTCAGAAATCTCTCTCCAGTCTCTTTCAGAGCTGATGCACCAAAAGGATTTTTCAAGTGAAATGCCCCATCTTTTGAGGATACATAATTGAATTCTCTGTATACCCTGACCAGATAGTAACATATTCTTTACTGGAAACTATCATCATGTGGCCCAGAAGAGCAATACAGACATTCACTTAGGGGTTTTTTATTCTGACTTGGTGGCCTAAATGAATCTGTTTATTTCCATTCCTATTATTTATTGGAAGTCAAGAGCAAACACTGACACTGTCAGTGAACAGACAGACTGACACTGGAGGTATTGCACATTTGACACAGGTTTTATAGTGCTTTATTCTGAACAGTAATTAGGTAAATCAGTACTGAACATATGCAGCAGGCAGCCTTTAGATGGAAATGAAATCTGATTACCATGATCTCCTGTGGAATTTGAAGACTAGTAATTATAACGTTAATTTCACTCAAGTTGAAGTCCTTATTTCTTTCTCATGCTTCAGACATTGAGTAACTGTAAGGAGTTTTCTTAATGCTGAATCCAGAACTAGAAATGGCAGATAATCTGTTCATGTAAAGTGTATTCCAGTATTAATCCAACTGTGTTCTACCCTTGAATTGCAGTGTTCTTTTTCTTAGGATATATACAACAGGGCTCCTTGTAACTGCAGTGAACTTGTCCCCTCTTCCGTGTCTGAAGGAAAAGAATCAAAAATTGCCATAGAGCAGAGTCCAACCTCCCCAATCTGGGAAATGATACAGCTCACACTGCAGAGTCTTCTGGGTATACATTTTGTCACCATGATTTTTGCCTCTGGCATCCACAGGCTACAGCTGCAAATTCTGATGCCAGCCTGAATTGTTTAGCTGCGCTGCAGAATGTGGGCACTGTTTCACTTAGCATAGACAGGGTCTGGCAGGGCACCCTGGAACACCAGAGCATAGCCATGTACAAGGGAAGAGCTATCACACCACATGTCCACAATTCTCCTTAAGACAGGAGGAATCCAGAGAGTGTGGGTCACAAGGGAGAGTGGTTTGACTAAGGAGCAGAAATGCAGCTCTCTCACAGAGCACTTTCCAACTCCTGGGTGTATATTAAATCAGGCTCTCAGTTCACTTCATTTGGGGAAAAAGGTGTCACAGAGGAACAAAATACTCTTGTTGCTGAGGCTGGGATACTTCTCAATGAAGTGTTCTTCACAGTGGAAATCCTTCAGCTTAAGGGGAAGAAACTCAAGGAGATAAACTAGTTCTGCTGCATATGTAGAGTACACTGTAATACCCAGACAATATATGAACCTCTTAGATTTCCTTTCAAAGGTGATAGTCAGGATGACAAGCTTTACAGGATTATGCACCACCATAAATGTAATTGTGCTTTTTCATAATGCACAAGCCCTGCTTAAGGAGAACAGAATCTGCCTGAGAGAATCACATTGCGAGTTTTGTTATGTCTAAACAAAAAGATAAATGGATGGTCAGCTTTAAATTCATCTTTGTGTTGCAAAATCCGATATCCTGGCACCTCTCGGGAGTCACCACCTTGTTCATTTACTTCCAAGGAGACTTTATGGATGATTTTTGACAAAACCACACCTTTTGTCTCACACATCTCAGAGAAATCTGATGCATTTTCATTGAAGATATTTGTCATTCCCAGGCTTTCCAGAAGTGGCTTCAGGTCATAGTCACCTTCCACAGTAAACTTTGGAAGAAATACATTCACTTTGGTGTTGGCCATCATGCTGGGATTGGTCCACTGTAATAATGTCTCAGGGGTCAGTGCTTTTTCCAGCTGAAATCGTGAAGCAACAAAAGAAATTAATGACCAGTTCAAGGAAAGAGAGGAAAAAAAACATAAAAAGACCATTCCTGAACTTTTCACTCCTATCAAGACTACAAAAATTAAAGTCCAAAAGGCAACTTCTGCTTTTGAATTCACAACTGTAGCTTTTAGGCTTAACATAACTCCCGGTTATACTGATGCAAGTATGATTTAATCCATAGGACAGGCCACTGGAACAAATCTACTGTATGTGCATGCTCTGGCAAGCTTTTGATAAACAATCACCTCAACAACCATATGAAGGAACCTGAGAAAGACAGTCCCTACCCAGGTTACATCTGGCCAGCTGTCAGAGATCCAAAAGTCTTTATTCCTGACCCTGCAGAGTAATGAAATTGCTGGTATTTGGAACAGAAAAAGACTCCAAATCCAGAGCCTGATCTCAATCAAACATGCAGCCACTTGAGCAATTTTTTTAAAAACTGGAAAGTGAGGAGGCAGAATGTGAGGCCACATAAAGTTGTATCAGGAAAGACATTTTAGGATATGTGTGTTCTGTAATTTACTCTGGTATATAAAAGTATCTTACAGATGCAAAGACAGATTCTTCCTGCCTTCAGAGTTTGTGATCAGTTGTAGCAAATTACAAAGAAGAATTGTATGATCATCTGTATTTTAATCCTTAAATAATTTTATTACTAATTAATATTATTAATTAGTCCTTAATAAACTTTGAAGAGGGGTGAAAATACGTTCTAAATGTTTCATAGAAAAATTACATAAGAAATTGCTGTCCTTTAGGAAATGCCTTAATAATTTTCACAGACTAACTTTTTGTTTTGTTATGCATTGCTTCTAAATAACAAAAACCTTCCATAAGCACATGGCTTTATAAATGGGATGTTTCCAAGGAAAGCAGCAATTCTACTTTTTTCTCTCACCTGCTCCAAGCCAGTAGTCTCATCTTCAATTTCTTTGGGAAGCAGAATGAGCATGCTTAAATGTTTGTTAAGGCATGGAAGCTCAAGGATGGAAACATTTAAATCTTTTACATAGCCCAGGCAAAAAGTAGCTTCCAGATTCATCATCTGCACTGGCTTAGTCTCAGTCTGGAAAACACAGAGGAAACAATCTGTCACTCATTTTAATTCACAAATAAGATGGTGAAAGAGGAAAGTTTGTAAGCTTACCTGGAAGTGCTACATTGAGTTAGCACCAAAAAATTTGTTGGCTTTCATAGGTAATAAAAGCAGCAGTAAAAGACCATGTTGTCTTTTTATAGTAGGCAGCTTTCCAAAGAAAAGTGGAACAGGATTCTACTTAATATGATAGCAACATATTTGGGATGTGCTTTAAAAGAGTAATTTACCCAATATCAGTAGTTCTTCATGCCCTTTTCACTGAGTGCTAAAAACTATACTAGATACAGGGCATCATAATGCCAGTAAGTGTCAAGCACTGAGCACATCTCAACAGTGAAGGTCAAACTGTTCATATGAATAATTGATATTTGGTTCAGGAGCTGAAATAGAATAAGAAGAAATTTCAGGCTTACCTAAATCCCTGTGTCTTTGCTTTTTGTGAATGAAGCAAAACAACACAAAATAAAATTCTTTAGGGAATCTTCCCTTCTTCATAGGGAAGACTTAAAAAACTGTTCTGTTCACATGGAAAGATTTGAAATTCAAATTCAGTAGAAAACATTACTTTAGGAAAAAACCCCTTGAGATGGTTCACTTAAAACTTTTAGTGTTGATTATATAATTTTAAAAACTTTTTTAGCTAAAACTATTGTTTGATGAGGTAATTTATGAATATTTTCAGTTAACTTGAAACATCAACTTTTCTTAGGCATATATATATACACATATATATGTGTGTATATATTTGGAGCAGAATCTCTTTATCTCACAAATGTTACACAGCTTTGTATCCTGGTTTAAAGCTGATGGTCTGATTACAATATTTATCCCTGGTCACAGATTCCTGAACACACCAGCCATAGGTTCTGCACCCATTTAGACCTCATGGCTAAGCAGGACTAATATGCAGAGGGCTGCAGTCCTGAGCCTGATTGGAAAGAGGGAGATTGATGGGACACCCTCTCTGCTGAGGAAAACACAGGGCCAGGCACCCAAGGGATGTGCTCAAAGAGGTGACACTACTGGGGATATTTCATTAGCTCTGGAACCACAAGAAATGCAATGTTTCATGCTTCACCTCTGCTTGTTTTTGGATGCAGTCTCTGGCACCTCCAGCCTTCCAATCTCTTGGAACAATCTGCCCATGAGAATGTGCATGTCCTTGCAGACAGTGGCTGCTTCTAATCATTTGTATTCAGATCATGTTGGCTAAACATACTAACAGGACAATCTGGGACCCTTGCAACACCATCAGAGAATCTAAGAATGTCGTGGTAATAAAGATGTCTCATTTTCTCTTGTCATTTCATTAGCTCACAGTTTGCATTTTCATCCCAGTACTCTTTTTTTTCTTTTTCTTTTTTTCCCCCAGAACATACCTTATTGACTTTAAAAGGACATTCTTTGATCTCTGCCTCTGGGAACTTCTTCATCCAGTTTGTGACAAAACAAGCTGCATTAACTAGAAGGATCTGAGTCTGGTCACTTACACTGTCCTCATTCAAAATATTCTCCATTTTGCCTGTGAACAAGTTTAAGATGGTTGTTAATACAACAGTGCATTAACAGTACATCAATTGCTTCAAGTAGATATGGTAACATTTCACTGAACTAAAATCATTTGTGTTCCAGAACTCACAGATGAAATATTTTATTTCCAATGGAACATTTCAAAAAGAAGCACTTACTTAAAATTGCAGTTTAATTTTTGATATGGGATTTGAGATCAAGGCAGATCTTTCGAATTACATGTTTTGTTGGCTTACATTGCATGGAATCAAAAATAAATGTCCTGCTTTTGTTCAATGCCTTAAAGAAGGTGCTGAATTTTCAGTGAAATTCAACAGGTGTAAGTGAAAAAACTTTTGTCCCTTGGACAGTAAGACTCGAAGGGAAGTTCCAGATGAGCAGTTACTCCTCTCTAGACTGATACATAAGAATAAAATAACCAGAATGACAAAAATAATGCTGCTCTGATTATAGTTAATAACCAAACACTGCTATAGACTTCAAAAAGAATATGTGTGTCCTCTTCCTGGTTTAGACCTGTTCAAGCACTGCTATAAATGACCCTGAATTCAGAGCACTGGGGAGGCAAGTCCTGTCTTCGAGTTGCACAGGCAGGGCAAGATGCTTCCACATGGAGCCCTGGAAGGACCAGACTGAGAAACGGTGTTACCTGATTTGTACCACAAGAGGGCAACAGGTGGCAACCAACCCCGGAGCCACCTCTGCCCAGGCTTCCACAGAAGGGCAAATAAGATACACACATCTGTGTCACCCTTGCCGGCAAAACGAGATGAGTTGTTAGTTAATAGCCTGGAATTAGAAGTCCAGCAAGTACTTCCCATCACAACAAAGCTTTTAAAGGAGGAGAGGTCTAGGCTCAATGTATTGGTGTGAGAGATTTGTGATGCCCCACACAGCACTTGTCATCCTCTTAAACCATCCTGCTGCAGTCAAGTGTGAGCAGCTTTCTGCAAGGCTAATGCAAGGTCAGTCTCACGTCTGCACCTTCAAAAATGCTGCAGCAGTGAAGTCAGTGGTTTCAAAACAGGCTGATGCTGCTAATCCTCATGAACTCAAATAGTAGGTCTGGTCCCATTGCTTTTACTACATATTTACATCTAAAATCATTACTAAAGAGGTGTCATGAGGACAAAGACCTTTCTCCAAAGAGCTAGACAGCATCCCCATTGTTAAGCTGTACTCACCATCAGTTAGCTCTGAAAGAGATTTGTTGATCTTTTGTCGGGTTTCCTCGGTTTTTTCTTTGAACTCCACTAATTCCAGTTCAGATGGAAAAGGCCTCTTTGTGGAGTTGACAAAGTCCTGAAAGACATAAGGTACTAAAGTCATGCTTTGTTAAATGTTAACCACTCAATGGCTCTTTCAAGAGCCTGCAACATCAGCCTTCCAAGCTTCACCATGGGGTATTTGAGGAGTTTATTCTAATGGAAAGATATTAAATAGCCACAGGTGACAACAGGATGCACAGCTGCATCCACCACATCACTCCCAAGGTTGTCTTCAGTCCAATAATGTTGCATCAGCAGCTAAAGTAACATTGATATTGCACGAATGACCATGTTGCCAGAGTCTGAAAGGATAAAACAACTCTCAGTGCAGGCTTAGGTAAGACTGAAATAAAGGCCACACAGGCTGCTCCCATCATGTCTGTCCTTACCAGGTGAGTACTTATTGCCTTGGACTGGTATTGGTCTTTGCTGTAGCAGAGGCTGAACAGCAGGTGATCTGACTATAGCATCACTGAAGCATGTTGAGATTTCTGAAACAGTACTTTTAAGTTGATGTTATCCTTGCTTGGGACTCTATTCAGTGACAACTTTGTGGAAAAAAACCCCAACACACACAGCACTCTTCTCATTTTTTTGCAAGGTTCATAATTTATAACGCCAAATACCACCTTCTTCACTTGTGTTGCTTCAGCAGCCAGGCTTCTGCCTTGCAGACAGATTAAAAAACAACAGTTTATGCAGTAATTACTTGGGTGTGGGAACTGGACACACACTTGCACCACCAACTCTTTTCATACTCCTTTTCACTCATACTTGCCATGGAAAGACTTTGATGTGGCATAGAAGTTACATTGCATTCCAAACCAACCTAGTTACTGAACTAAAGCATATTAATGAAGGAATTAGAAGTGTTGTAATAGTTGTGCAGCTTGGGGTCAAGCAGCAAACTCATCTCTCGTCCTACAAACTTTGATGGCAGCAGAAAATATGATGCTGATCATTGTTTGAATCTAGTCAAGCAATAGCCAAAATTAAATGAATTTATTTTAAATAACATTGCAGTCTGACACCATAATCTATCAACATGATGGTCAAGCAATGTGTAGCACCAGGGTTTCCCTGCATTACTTACTGTGGTAGGATTAAGAGACTTGTCTACAAACAGCCGTTTGACCATTTTCAGTGCAAAGAAAGAGCTCAGCTTGGAAACATCTGAAGTTATTGTTTGAAATCCGAAAGAAACATCTTTGATGTCTTTTAAATGGAGTACCTGTGAAATGAACACAGTAAAATACTAAGCATCTTCTTTGCTATCATTATCGAAACATTTCTAACAGCTTAGCAAAAAATAATGTTAGTTTGTGACCAGAGCTGTGGCTTTTTGTATTTAAGCTGGTGACAGAGGCTCTCACTGTTGTTACTCAAAAAGCATT
Organism: Sakesphorus luctuosus; assembly: GCA_013396695.1. Lineage (NCBI taxonomy): Eukaryota > Metazoa > Chordata > Aves > Passeriformes > Thamnophilidae > Sakesphorus > Sakesphorus luctuosus. The sequence goes on along the minus strand of VWZD01011332.1, from coordinate 322,144 downwards.
TATTTACTTGACATCCTCACATAAATCTAAAAATCTGATCCTACCGGAACTTTACCAAATGCATTTCTTTCCTGTGAGCAGTCCAAAAAAAGTCAGAGTTGTTCATGCTGGTCATGTGACTTAGTCAACTAAAACTCCAGGGGGTCTGGCATCATAATAATTTCACCAAACTTACATTCCCAGCCAAAAATATGGAGATTTTAAGACAGATAAATCAGGGTCACAGATAATCTTCTTTCTAGAACTGGGCTACACCTTTAAAAATGCTTGCTAGATCATCAAGTTTTCTGACTGCTGTGACTAATTCATGACATCACATGACATTTCAGCAAAAACTGATCAGATAACTGTGTCTTCACTGAGATGGGAGGTTACTACTGCCTTTGTTTGAAAATGACCCTATAAATATGAACCTAACTTTTAATGCCTACTTATTACAGGGCCTTTGATGGTGACTGTTTCATTACAGGCAGCCTGCCCAACCCTCTTCACCTGCCTCAAGTTCCCACATCAGGCATAGCAGGCACTAGTGACCTTCTTTTGCCTTTGTACATCAGTCCTATTCTTTCTCTCAGAACACATCACATCTTCACAGACACAACAAACTGCTGCTCTGTCTTAGTTACCCTTCTATATCCTCTCCACTCCTTGCTCAGTGGATGAAGAAGGAAATAAACTCGCAAAGGCACAGCACCAGCACAGCTCTCATAGCCAAACTCCACAGTCATTTCCTCAGAAAAAAAATTTCTCAACTTACTTCCTTTTTCTGCAACAATTTTATTTCTTTGCATGTTAAGTGCAGAGAGCTCCTGTGCCCAGGACCTATGTTTGAGGGGAAAGCTACTGCAATTCTCTACCTGGAAGAACTTTTGGCACAAGTTTGTTAATGTTCCAGAGTATGACTGCCAGTCTGGCTCCTTTTGCATCTAGTATTTAAAATGCAAGCACAAACTCAGGGCAGGCAGAAGCTAGAACAGACATGGAAAATAGGAGATCCTACATTTAAAAACATACCAAGCTCTCCTTAGTATATGTAGTCAGCACTTTTTAAACACCACTAGAGAAATAAGAAACATAAATGTGCTTGTGTAACAGAGCTCCACTCGTGGATGTGTAGGCTAACTTATTATGATGCAATGGTTCAAAGCAAATTGCAGGCACAACTGAAAACAAAGTAAGGGCAAGTTAATATGCTGAACTCTCCCATCAGAATGACAACGTTTGAATTTTGAAATGGTGAGGGAGCTGAAGGGTNAAAAAAAAAAAACAACACCACAAAAAAACCCGCACAACCAAACACACTCCGGAGTTAATTTTTAAATTTAAAAAGAAAAATGCTGTTTGAAAAAATTTGCAATGCCTGAAAGATCCATTCCTGAAAGTGTTCAGAGCCAGGATGGATAGGGCCATGAGCTACCTGGTCTAGTGGAAGGTGTCCCTGCCCATGGCAGGGAGGTTTAAGGTCCCTTCCAACCTAAACCATTGTGTGATTCTATGATCTTCATGAACATATTGCTGTGAACAGCATAGGACTCACTGTAATCTGTGGCATAAGTAGAGGCACAGAAGGCTGTGCTCAGATGTACTTTCAGTGAATGAAAAAGTACAGGGACAAATTCCTAAAGGGAGGAAAATGCATTCAGATATATAGAAACCTTCAGAGCTAGGAGTTAATCAGCATACATATGCATACTGATTTTGCATCTCATCCACCTTTAGGCAACTGCAGAAACCACAGGGACCCTCACCAGGAAAAAAGGGTTACACAGAGGCAGCAGAAGAGGCTGGAGGGCTGACTCCCTGCACCACAGAGTGAGCTTGATAAAGGGATTGAATCGTGACTGCCATGCTGTATCATGGTGCTGAAAACCCCTTGAACACCACAAGTTACTTGTAAGGAGAAATAAGGCTGAAATTGTGCCCCTTCTATTGCCTCTGCCTCGTCTAAGCAGTATTTTGAAATAAAAGGGAAATGCCAGTGACAGGGCTGCTATGCATACTTGCTGCTGACAGACAATGGCAAAATTATTTCCAATTCTATAAAGCCTAGGCATTCCTGAATAATAACAAAACAGTTACCCAGAAAATGCAGTGATCTTGACCGTGGCTTGCAGCCACAAACAACACTGTTCTTAAAGGAGACAAGGTTTTAATACAATTGTTAAGGACTGTGCCATGTCCTTCTGCCTTGTACATGCTTGAAAAGCTTTTTCTTTACAACAGGTTTTAAACCTATTTTGTTGTGTGGGACCATGGAGTGTGGAACTGTTCCAGAAATTCATATGGATGGCTTAAATTCTAGCTTGCTAGGGAGCCAGACATCCAGGAGAATATTAACAAGAATAAATAAGAAAGACACCTACCACAGCCATATAATTTTGCAGCCACAGAACAGGTTGCTGACAGCTTACCTGTTTCATTTGTTCTGCAGTATCACCTTTCGTAGCTTTATAGGCCAGAGCCAGAGACGTCGAGGTACACAGTGGGGCAAAAATTATATTGGCTGTTTTGTCCTTCTCGCATAGTTTTTTAAACATATCAACTGCAAAGGCAGTGTTTGCTAGTTGCAGAGCATCCATTGTCATCCTGAAACAGAAAAGAGAAAAGAGAGATAATTCAGGCTGTAATTCTAGTTCCTAGGCTAGGGGCTGTGTCAGGGAGAGGAGAGGAGACGAGAGGAGAGGAGAGGAGAGGACAGGACAGGACAGGACAGGACAGGACAGGACAGGACAGGACAGGAAAGGACAGGACAGGGGTTCAGTAATAGCCATCATCTTCAAGTGACAGCTGGCAATGCCACATGTTATGTGGAGCCAATATTACCAGAAGCACTTGGGAAAATCTATGCAGGTCAGTGTGGCCCACGCATACTGAGTCAAATTGGATCACATATAAATTTAATCTGTTTTTAATTGATACTCTTAAACTAAAAGTACCAGCTAAGAAGGTTCTTTGCCTATGCTCTGGGTGATCTTGGCTTTTAGATAGACCTTTAATAGTCTCATAATTACTCTATATCTTGCTTCATGGCTAATTGTTCATTAAAGCTTTAGCTTTGGTACATTTCCTTCTTCTAAGGGTCAATTCCCCATTCCCCTTGTCCTTGCTGGAAGTCTCCAGAAAGCTCTCTGGTCCTGTAGGTTGAGATTGTTTGAGAAATTTAAAGGAGGCCTTCTAAAAAAATATTGCTGTGTGCCTACCTATCACTTACACTGTTTTAACTGAAAATATTTTCCTAGCTGTTCTTAATAACTGCAGTTGCCACAGTGCTGTTAGGCAACCGGTGCAGTCAGGAATGACACAAGGAGCCCAAGGGACAGTTACTGTAGTTCATGCTCTGGGAAAGCCAGAGACTATTCCCATCTTCCAGGATGATTTCACACACCCAAAGTTGCACTTTCATATAAGCACATTTGTGTAGATTCAAGCCAACAAGGGTGAACTACAGAATTTCAGCCAATAGCACAAACCTGGATTTTGACCAGCAAGCACACAAAATATGACCCCTTTGGCATAGTCAGTTTGACACTACCCCTTCCCTCAGTATCATGTATCCTCCCTAAAAAGGGGGCAACTGTTAAAACTGGTGTTAAACGGCTCCATCAAAGCTACTGACAGAAAAGAAATTGAAAAGACAAATATTGGGAGAGACTTCAAAAGGTGTAAGACTTCACAAAGAACCTAAAAGGTGTCTCCAGTACTTACTCTCACCAGGAAAAATGACAATATAGTGGAATAAAAATGGTTTAGAAGGGTGATTTTAAAAAGGTGTGCTCTTATTCACACACATACCTATCTGCACTTGCATTTCAGACTCCAACACTGATCTAGGGGTCCTATTCTATCCTATTATGCAAAGGAAAATCAGTTATTTCTTAGGTTAGTAGGAGGTTTGCTGATCTTTCAAGAAACACCTTAAGGATAGGGATTGCTCTGTAATAATTGACTACTTAATAGTGCAGCCTCAAACATCTATTTACCTACTTCAGAATACAGAAAGGGGAAGAGGAGGCAAGGAACTGTCTCCAGCAAGGTACCTTTCCTGAGCATTCACTCTCATCTCAGCTTGGAAAAGCATTATGAATTAGAACAATCTCCTCTTTGAGTGCATGTGCCACACTGCCCAAATGTAGCTGAATATCTGGCACCTTTGTACAGAGACACTGTTGAGCAGCTCTGGTGTTGACAGTAGTGAACTCCTTCCAAATAATTTGTGGTAGTTATAAATTTTTATAGGAGTAACAGAACGGGTGCATAATTTGCCTGCAACATGGTAGAGAAAACACTTTGATTTACTTGTAAGACCTGTTTGACTACAGAAGGTCTTTTACAAAATAAATGTCCTTATTTTTATTTTAATTAACTTATACATGTTCTTGGATCTATTTGGTAAGGCAATTGTTTTACTTGACAACTAGTTTGTTTTGAGTTAAAACATGTAGTATAAAAAGTTAGTGAAATACACTGCACAATTTAATCAAGTAAGGAAAAAAAAAAAGAAAGATACTGGCATAAAACCAAGGCTTTTAAAGTTAGTGTTTGAAAAGCACACCTAACCTGCCCTGCACTCTTGCCAAATATTCTGACTGTTGGTATTAGCAACAAACTGTTTGCTAACAAATCCCCTCCCACAGAGGAAAAAGAAAGATCTTGTCTTGAAGAAGGCAAGCATTAAACATATTTCACTGAAGAAATTCATCCCCACATAAAAGTATAGAGGAGTATGCTTTGCAATATCCAGAGGGTTTGACAGAACCCTGAATTCAAAATGGGTCTGGCTGGACTTGTCCATCTTCCAGTAGTCTGGCAGTGCCCAAGAGCTGCTTGGTAAAAAGAGATTATCCCAGTGAGATTCCATTTCCCAGCATCAGCAGGCATCAAGCTGATGTCAGAATGAGGTTCAGGAAACATGTCTCAGAGTTCTTATGGGTGTAAAGGGAGAACCAAGTGCCAGCCCAGCACTGCAACCATCTACCTTGTTTACGTAGACACAATTTCTCAGGCATGAAAGGAACTAATTGCCAGAAAAGGCAAGTTTGCCAGCAAGCACGGGCTCAGCACACACCTTAAAGGAGGAGAGCTTTAGGCAGGACAGCACCAAAAAATGGTTAAAACAAGTTTGAAGGACTGAGACTGCTGATGAAGGAGTAATTTGGAACAATAGGGGCAAAGAAGCAAATGTCAAATCACTCTTTAAAATGCCTCCCTGCAATTGCTCATCACAGACGCGTCCCTCTGTGCCCATGCATGTCCTAAATAAACTCCCTTGCATAGGCTGCCTATCTTATCTTTGCCATTAACTCAACCATTCCCACATGAACACACAATACATTCACGTATTTTGTCTCCTTCTCAATCTCTCTCTCTCTGTCCCACCCAAGCCCTCCCTCACTCCCAAACTAAAATTTTGAGATTTGGGGCAAGTACCAACTTCTCAAATATTTCCTTCTGAGGAGCTTATGGAAAATTACCCAAGAAACCAAGAAAGTGTCATTCAGTAAACATCTACCACCCTCAAGAAGACAAACAATATGAAGAATCTCACATGAGGCATGCAGTGCACCTGAAAAAACTCACTTATTAATGGGGTAGAGTATCATTATTTAGTGGTGGCTGGCATGATATTATTCTACTTAGGTCTCTGGATCACCTTTAAAGGCTAAAATCAATACTCATTCATAACCACCTAATACCCCTTGTTCATTTCTGGCTTAATATTGACTTTAAAATGTGGATGTGCTACCCATGTGTCACTTCCTTGGGTTGCAAGAAATTCAGAGTAAGAAAATAAAATAGGAAGTTTTACATCACTGAATTAAACTCTTCTTTCTTATGCCAGTTAAAATCTGTACCATGGCTTAAAAACTTTTCTGACTTCATTAGTCACTCTGATATTATTAATGGATCACTTTTTATAAAGTTTCAATGTTTATTTTCAGTGAGAAAAACAGAAGGTATTTCATGGTGAACCTTTTCTTACCTTTGTTCATCCAGTAACTGCTGATACTCTCAAAGATTCTTTCATGCAGAGAGAAACTATTTCAGATTGTGGCAAAGCTCTCCATTCTCTTTTGTTTCTTTCAGTGCTACTATTGTAATAAGGACCACTCCTGGCATTTTGTTGGGAAAAAAGCTCAGTTTCACTCTTAACTTTGAATGATGGGCTGGATAGCAAAGACTAATTTCTATTTCACCATCTTTTTCAACTGGTCAGTCAGTTTTTTATTTTCCATTTATTAATGATGTATGATATTTAGGAGCTCACGACATTCATATTACTGAAAAAAAATTACTGTATTACACATTACAAAATCTTAAATATCTTTAAAGCCTGGAGCATCCCAAGCCTTGCAAGTCCCGTAAAGCCAGTTCCAAACAACTGAGAAGGTTGATGCTCCCAATGAAAGGAAAGCCCATTAGCTGCCCAACAGCCACCTCACAAATCAGACGTAGCTCCTGAGTCAGTAATCACAGGGAACCCTCAAACAGGGAGGAGTCAAAAAATTGAAAATTAAATTTTAAAAAGGCCTCCTGCAGGGATTCTTGCTGAGTCCCTGCTTTCTCAGGAAAACAGTATGTCAGCATTTCCAGAGAGGCCCACGGCACTGGGGCATCTTCTAAGCACAGGGAGCTTGTGATCCACCCAGATTTGCTTAAAACTGTGACTGTCACAGTGTTAAAGAAACACCTTCAGATGCATAAGGGAGCTGAAGGGCTACTGAACCAATTCAGAAAAACCTGAATTAAACTTGTTTATTGGTACAAGACACCATTTTTGCTTAGTCACTCTTGCATGCAACAACAACCTCCCCAAAAAACCCAACAGAGAGGCTTTGTTTGTTATCTGCTTACTAAGGGAAAAGCTAAATATAGCTTATCATTTAAAAATGTAATTACAAGAATAGCAACGTCTGTGTGGAAATGTCAGGCAAGTCAGGTTAGCTACATGGTAGGAATAATCTGATAAAGCTGAACAAGTATTTATTTTATTTCTGTCTAGGTTAAGCAGTCATTCGAGGAGAAGACACTTGTGGCACATAAAGCATAGACAGTACAGGCCATCCAGTTCTGGGGCTTATATTGGGTTTATACCTCAGGACCTGTGAGTGTCAGAGCTGTAGTCTCTTCAGCCCAAACAAACTTCCCCCAGGAGGATAAATTATATGAAACAACCCACGCACATTTCACAAGTGAGGCATTAATATTAAAACTAGATCAAGTGTTTAATGTGACCCCACTTCAGCTCTCACTCAGTAAACACAAAATATAAAGATAAAAGATTTCTATAAGCCTTTTCTTCTTCTACAGAAATTACAACTCTCCTACTGGCAACCTCCCTGACTAAAAAATAAGGACACAATTTCCTCTGAACAGACATTGAGGAATGTAGGACATCAGACTGGTGTGGGACCAGTGTCTCCTATGGCTGAGGAAAGAGCACTGTCAGCAATGCAGCAGGGAAAGTCACTCCAGGAAGGGAAGGGAAACAAGTCACTATGATACGCTTTGTTGTTCTTCAATAGCCAGTGAACTCTTCAAACTAAATGGTCACACTGAAAATAAATTTGTAATTACTAGGCCTAAGTTCCTGTCCTTCACTTTAAACAAGTGTGGATTAATCACTTGGTTAATAACCCAAAGCAAACAGAGCAGAGCGTACACACCTCTGCAGAAAATGAGAGGAATATTCCTCTGTAACAGAGACTTACAAAACAGCTCAAATCCTGCTTTGGCACCCAGAGTATTTTCATGGCATCATACACAACCTGCTTTTTCTGATATGGGGGAAGCCATTGGCAGTAAACCACCATATTTTAATAATTCCTAATTCCCTTGCTGTCTCACCTGCCAGATCCCATTCACAGTTTCCCATTAATCTTTTCCAAGGAAAAGAAATATGGCATAACAAGTGCAGCAATTTTGGAAGGAAATCCAAACACTGTAGTTTACAAAGGCAAAAAAAGCTTCTTTAATTCCACATAACATCTACATTTCAGTACAAATTACTTTATCCCACTCCTTCTACACCACTGTGTTTCACAGCCAAGATTTGTTAACTATTAGTTAGGCATAAATTAAAGTATCAGAGAAAGAAAAAAAGCTGTACTTACTTTGCAAGGTTATAATCCTGGCAAACGAATCAATGAAATGAGTACAGCACCAAGAACTAACTGCCCGTGCTGAAACCTTGCTGAGCAGAAGACTCTCTTACTTTGCCTGCTCATTGACACCACTCCCACTTTCCCAACCTCAGCCTGTGCACACACACACACCCTCTCACTCTCGCTTTTTTTCCTCCCCTCCCTTAATCATTCTTCATGGCAACTCCTACACTGAAGGAGCAAAATGATTCACACCAGAGTTGTCTTTGCCTGCCCAGTCAGTGAAGACAACAACAAGCTCTGGCAGGAAAGAGCAGCTTTGTGCGTTGCCTTCAGCAAGCACAGCACAAAAGGCACCAGGCAAGAATGAACGAAGACTATGAAGGAGAGAATGCAGGAGGAGACGAGCAATTAAGGGCCCTCCTGAGCAAAACCAGAACTCCAAATAACATTAGGATTGCCATTTGCAGAAAAAATTGTAATTGTGAAAAAGAAACCAGGGAAGACAACCAAAACATGTAGGAGTATGTGGTTGGGCACTTCGCATCTGTATATGCATTAAGGCAGTATCTTAACTCTATCTAGGAGGCATATGCATATGTTTGGCTGTCTTAAAAGCCCAAGGCCAAACTGGAGTTAACGCTCCAGGAAAAACCTCAGTCCTTCTTGTTGCTGTAAACAAGTGCTCCCTCACATTAGCAGACAGGTCCTCTGCAGGGCAGCAGCCTTCCCTCCTGCCATCTGTCCCTAGAAGTGGAAGGGGAAGAAGAAGTCTCATCCCTTCACCTCCAGAGTGGGGACCACCAGGTTCATGTCATACAGCCCACGTTACCACCAGTGAACATGACAGGGTGGGAAACAAAAGTGAGAGAGAGGTAATGGTGCAGCCCACCATGTCTGTTTTCTGTAATTTGGAAGATGTATGCAGTCCTTACCAAGGAGCTGTCCCACCCGTGCCCCACACAGTTCCCTCCTGGGCACTGAGCCACGTGCAGCAGAGACCACCAGCCATGGCTACACTTCAGTCTCCATGAGGAAATGACCCAGACACACAGTTCAGGTTCACACCTCAGTAACCCCAGGTGGCCCTGAATACTTTTCGACTACAAAAGGTATAAGCAAGATAATTGAATTTGCATTCAGGTTTGCAGTGCTGGTGTGGCCAGCTGCCCAAATGAAAGGGGTAGGACACTGAAGGATGTACTTCCTTAGTGACAGTGGGAACTGGGGAGATGTTATCTCCTTCTGGAATGACATATTTCTGTGTTGCTTTGAGCATAAGATCATGCTACACCAAAGCATCCTGATCAGGTCCTACCCATGTTTCCTTCCAAAAGGCTCCTAAGCGTTCATTACCCAAAGGAAATTATGTTTTTCTTTCTGCTGAGATGCAGATGGAGTTCACCTTCCATCATTGCCAGACAGCAAATTTAAAATTTGTATCCTCAGCCATAAGTGCATTCATAACAAAGACAGGGTGTGGATATGTTTAAGCAATTAAAATGAGATACAGGCCAGCTGGCTAAAATGTGCCATCTGGCCCATCACTGTTATGTATCTAATTAAGCCTTCTGTAAGATAAATGTTTATGAAAATACACAATAATGTTGGCTGCCAGACTCTTCTCAGATGTCTGCAGGTAATCTAAAGCCAAACATTGCCATCTCTGCAGGAGCAAGTCTTATTTCAGACCCAGGTCTAACAAGTACTGTCATTGTGAACTGGCTCAGGACGTTCTGGATAAGCTGCAGGGAGGTGAACAACAGCCAGATGGCCTTAACAGAGAGAGCACAACTCACCAGATCCACTTCCTTGCTAGTGGTAAGTGGGAAATACAGATTCAAGTCTGTGTCTCAAAAGGCAGGACAGTGGAAAAGGGAAAGGACTTTAGATTGCCAAGCTAGAGGTGTGGAGACACCACTTAAGCTTGACTAGATAACTGCTCGGTGATAGGTGAGGTGTGGCACTATGTAGGGGCACAGAATCCTTCAGTCTGACCTGCAAAATTATTTATTTCTGATCATGGTGCCATGAAACTAATACTTACTGCTGCAATTGTGATGCTTCAAGTGAAGGAGTCCACACTGGCACTGGTCACTGAGTGGCTCAGAGGGCAGTTTGCTTCCTCTATGAATGGAGTTTGGGCTCACTTGGAGGTATTGTTAAAATAGCTGTGACTTCCTGCTAGCTATTTATTTGGATTTATTGGAATTTCTGGCATATAAATGGGTCTTACAGCCCAACAAGGAAGATGTGGAAAAGCAGAACATGTTATCTCATAAAACACAAGATGCTTAATCTTAGGTAGTTGAGGTTTACACAGGACAAGAAGAGAAGCAGTTCTCCCCCTGACCAGGAACACTCTTTCCTAGTCTAACTGAATGACAACTATTGCATCAGCTTCCCCATCTCCTGCATTTACCTTTCACTAAATTAGTCTTGCTCAGTTGAATCTTAAGGTATTTTAAACACACACCTACTTATGACCTGTATTTCTATCATCACATTAAAAGAAAAAAAAATTAGAACCCATAATGGGATTTTCCCTTATCAAAAATCAGAATTATTTTTACCCCCTCTGTGAGTTGGACAACTCCTACTGTGATATTATCTCAGAAACAATGGATGTATGACATGGAACACTGAATCTTAAAGTATGAAGTCTCTTAACACAGACAAGTTACAGTCTACTGGCAAAGAAATAAATTAGTTACTGTCCTCACTCTTCCAGGTCTTCAGCAGCTCAAGGAAAGATTCAAAGATGTTGCTGGATGCTCAGATTCAGCAGTTACATTTGTGTGTGTCCATCTCTAAACTGACATGCCAGACACAGTTCGTTGCAGAAGGGATGCAACCCACCAGGTGACTCTCCTGTTACTCAGCCTGCTCCCAGCCCTCATTCCCTGGCTCTCCCTGCCAGTCCCTCCTAGGAACGCTGTTTCTACATGCTGCTGGAAAGAGGAAAAAACCAGCTGCCTTCTTTGAACAAGATCATTTTGGTGGGGGAGAATACTCTCGCTGCTCAACACATCATGAAAAGCTATTCCAATTATTTCAGAGGCTCAAAGCATCCCCCTGTACTCTTTATTTTTCCTTTCCCCAAACTCACTAATTCTCAGTGCATGTCTGATTGCAATTAATGCTGCCATGTTTAAGAGATCACAAGGGAAATCATTGACAAGTGGGACTGAATAATTAGTAGAACAAAACTGGTGCATTGTTTGCTATGCTGCCAGTCATGAAAGATCTTCTCATTGAGTTGCAGCTTTCACAGCAAGCTTTCAACCTTGCAAGGAAACCAGAGATAAAAGGTCATTTGTACACTTTGATTTAGTGATAAATTTAACACATTTAGAAATATTCAAAGGGTCAAAAAGACTGAAGTGTCTGAAAACAGGTATACACAGCAGAGCTTTTCAGACTGGATGTGGCACTTAGTGCCATGATCTAGTAATCAAAGTGGGGTTGGATCAAGGGTTGGACTTGATGATCTCAGAGGTCTCTTCCAACCCAGCTGATGCTATGATTCTATGATATTTTTCACATAATATGGATCTAGATTACTATTTAGCAATAGGGATAAGCCATAGCTAAAATATTTTGCATTTCATAAGAAATGCTAGCAAAGATCACACTGACCACAAGCTAATTTGAAATTAAAATTACATTTACAATAACAAAGCATTATTCTATGGTTCCATTGAGAGAGACACAAACTGAACAGGAACAAGCTTCTCTCTTTTTTTTTTCCCTCCCAAGATATCTGCACTGGTATGTGTAAAGGGTGGTGTCACATACCAACACACTGATCCAACATGTATGGTAGCAATAGTTTTCTTCAGATATGTCTGCTGACGTAGAAGTATTACTCACCAGTGACTACTTCTAACAACAGACAGGAATTAATTTCTCATACTTACGTGTGTTCACTTTTGTGGGGTTTTTTTAGTGAGGTTCTTTGGGAGTCTAGTATATGTTTCATTGAGGAAAAAAAAAGTGAAATAGGCAAGCAAACAGCTGACATTGGAGTGAGAACAAAGCCTTTAATCTGGTGAATGGGAAATGAATGATCCCAGGTGTTGGAATCAGGTTGTTAAGAATCTGACTAGTTTCCCTAAAGGTGTAGTTTCCAACACTTAGCACCAGGACTAATGCTTAGTGTAGTAAAAATAAATCAGCTTACTAAAGACATAGATTTGACTGACTACTTGGAAGAACTTGTGAAAATAGCCTTGCAATATAACTAGGAATTGAAAATACAAAGGGAAATTCATATATGTAAACCAGACTAAACACACTGAAACATTATTCTGAAACTCTATCTGTTTCCCACTGTAGAAAGACTAAGATTAACTTCTTTGAAGCAAAGCAGAGAGACAATGCTTTGGATGAATTACTTCTCACTAAAGCACTGTGATCCACTCCTTCCATGAAAAAACCCCAACTTTGAACACATCCCTGTGTGCACTGCTGGTTCAGGGTGCCATCTCATGGGCACACAGACAATAGTTTTCTTCCTTTGTCACTTATGCCCATAGTTACTGCATCAGCCTCCTTTGCCAGGCTGGAACTATGGTGCAAAATCACCTGCCCTACATTTGTCACAGAAAAAATGCAAACACACTCGCATTTGTCATGTTTCCTCAGTGATTTTTTTTCCATTTACTGATATTTTCAAATGTTTGAAATGCCACTCTCTACTACTGTTTAAGTGAATGGATTCACCTTACTGAAATCAACTTACCACAGGAGTGCTGTTATTATGGATGCTTTCCCTATATCCAAAATTTGTTGTGCTTGATTACAGATTTGTGTAAGACTCCAGCTAGTGAATTACTGGCAGCATAACAATCCACCAGTAAATTCCAAACTGAGCATAGGAGCAATTTTGGAATTATCTGCAAAATAAAATCTGTATGAGGGTAGGATTTCTCCTGTGATTAGATCAATGTGGAAACTCTAAAGAAAGAGGAGATGACATTGACATATCATAAATTAACAGAAGTATCTTTCTCAAGAGGAGTCAAGGGACCAAGTAGCTCCCTCCTTTGGACACCAAACGAGTTTCAACTCGAGATACAGCAGATTCTGGAAGGGAGTACATGACCTTCACTGCTCACCAGAGCAGACCTGGACTCTGACACACAGATTCTCTTCCAGCTCTGTGTTTGTATTACTCCCTTAAGTGTCTCCTTATCATGTCTAGAGGAAGGGGGTACAAGAATTAGGGGATTTTTTTCCCTTTTGTTTTCATCCGCTGTCATCTGTAGATGAGTCACTTTCTTCTGTAATCCAAGTAGTTAAGTGTGTAATTAACGTGGGTGAAGGCACACACTTTCCCAGGCTTGCTTAGTGCAGTTTCACAGCCTGAATATATATGCACATTAAGGCAAAATAAAAGCTTAGAATCAATATTTCCTGAATATTTCCTTGGAAGTGGGCGTGCCTTCATAGGATTAATTTTCTCCTCTTGTATGTTTTCACAGTAGGATGAAGGCCTTTGTTTACTCCTGAATGCAGCTAAAATAAGGGATGAACATGTTAATTCTTGCTTCTCCATGTTAGAGGCAACTAAATCACACTGTGCATTCTTATGCACTTCTTCAAGGAATACACCCTGCACATTGTCTGTATGATCAATACATTACAGAAATTACACCTGCACACATATCTTGACTGCCAGTATTAGAATCTACAAACAATGGTTCGAAGTCCCAGCAAATGTAAACTGATTAGTGCCCATGAGAGCCAGGGAGCTATTCCCATACTCAGCAGTTTATTCAGCTCATATCAGTACTAACCCAGGACCTCAAGACTTGCATTACAAATTATATAGAAAAGAATTTTATATTAGCCCATAATAGGGAAAGTATAAAAAGGTTGTAAACTGTGAAACATGATTATATATTTTACAAAAGAAAGTTCTAGGACTTGATAATAGAATTCTTCCTTTTTACTTTCCCAGTTATGTTTGCCCAGGCAATATGTAACTCACAGAAAATTTGTTTTCTTCAGTCCTTCTGAGATCTAATGGTCCCATGAAGCTCAGTGGAGAAACTTCAGAGGACACTACATGTATATTAGAACAAGCTAATAAACTTACTAGCACAATAACATTAACATTTACACAACAAAAGTAGGACATAAAGTTGTCATAAGGTAAGATGTAATTACTTGTGGTAATGCAAACCCTTATCCTTCTGTCTGTATAAGGTCAATATTCAAGGTCCACTGCAAATGTGGCTACTGACTTCAATGGGTTTGGGTAAAATAGGGTAAGAGGTTTGTTAGGGAAAATTGTATTGAAAGCTGTGGGAAAATGCATTGTACATGTGGAAGCATTATGGACAATTTATGGTAAAATAATAGCCTGGTTCAAAGAGCTTCCTGATTAAAATGAAAATTACTCTGCTAAGAGTGGCTTGGATCAAGAGAAAGTGAAACTTCTCCATCCAGTTTGCTTCTTTCCATACAAGACCTAATTAAAAGGCTTAGGGTTTAATAAAGGGGGTTCCAGTAGGGAAATTCTAGCCCAGAAATCCAGTGCAGACTGCATTGCAGTAGCTGCACAGCTAGTCTAGTCCCAGACCAGCTCCATTCCCCTTTATCACCTTAATCATTCAGACTACAAGCCATTCAGTAATGTTGGAAACACTGCTCTCTACAGTCACAAAGGCAAAAGCACTTTGAATTTAGTATGAGAATAAAGTCTGCTGGAAGCATCAGGGGTAACCTCTCAGTTTTAAAACTTACTCATGCAAGCAACACTCTGTTTTGCAACAGCCACGCTCAGTTATTCTGCTGTATATTGGAATGGAAAAAATTATTCTCTTGTCATTTTTTTAGAGGAGTCTGGTAATACTTCTAAAAGTACCTAGTGGAGTAGAACTACTTTTGTGCTTCTCATTGCCTAACACAATTTAGATTTCTGGTACTCTGGCAACAAACAGCAAACACTACAAGCTTTCTATTGCATAGGAGAGCAGATTCCCAGAAAGAAAATCTGGGTCAACTCACAGATTTGTGTCTTTTTAAGACAGTGAGACACATGCTGTGACAACCAGCTGGCTTGAAACCTTGCATAACACAGGGTGTAGAACCTGATCTACCCATTTTATGAGTCTCATGATTTCTTTTTGGATTACAGCATATTTTTGAAAAATCTGGCAGTGATTAAAAAAGACTCCCAGGTGATGAGAGCATCTAAAATATCCTTAGGAGTTGTTCCAAAGGTTCTACAGGTCATCAAAATTTTAAATGAAGGCAGCTTAAAGCAATCCAAAGTGCACAGTCCAAACTGAAAGCTTTCCAAACTTGAAGAAACATTGGCTGGGGAACACTTTCTAAATGTTTAACATTAAAATCTCTGAGGTGAGTAGAGCTATATAAGGATGTTAAGTTGCTGTGACTATGAAAACACTTCAAAGAGAAATGCTGCTTCACCAAATTCAACAATGCATAGCACAAAATCCCTGAACTCATATATGTATAAAAGAGCTGGCAGTTTCCAGCTGGCAAAATTGTATATTTTAAATGAAAATGAGTCAACCATTACAGCCCTGAAGCCACATCTGCTTGACTATACAAAAAGTCACCTCAAAGAGATTTTATTCCATTCAATCTCAATGAGTTAGCAAGACCTAATATATGAAATGCTATGCAGAAAAGACCAAGGTGAAATGTTTGCCCTTGGCCTCTGTACAGAGTGCCCAATATGAGTGTCCCTGTCTGGTGTGTTCAAGATGGGAAACGACTCAGAAATCCCCAGACTTAGCTTGTAGAGGGCAAATAGTGCCCTTGAAGACAAAACATGCAAAGCTAAGGAAAATAGTCTCAGATTACATTTTTATTCTGCTGGTAACAATTTCTGCTGGGACTCATGTAACAGTAAGAAAAAAAGTTCTGAAATTCACTATGCTAAATGTTCAAAAAATGTTCAAAAAGTAATAGTGGACTTTATATTTCACAATTTAAAAAAAATAAGCTATGTTTTTATTTCTGTGCTTTTTCAAAAGACCAAGTGAACAGTTTAAAAAAAGGCCCTCAGTTATACCTGCATTTTCTTAGGCTATTTTTCTGATGTGCCAGACTAATCTCACTGTGAAGTACAGCAACATACATCTTGAGTCATTCCATTATCTAAAACAAACTCGCTTAGTTCAGAAGGCTACACATATAGTACACACACACCTGATTCAAAATCATAGGGCGCTTTCAAGCATTTACATAATTTGAGCTTCCAAGTTTAAAAACTAAACCAGAAGTGAAAATTAACATAACTAAGAAATCTGAAGAGTTTAGCTCAAATGTTATGAATTTCTTGAGGCACAATCAGACACATTACTGTACTGTGGCAGGAAATACACTGCCACCATCCACCTCAGACCCATGGGATGGGATACAGTTTGACCAGCACATACTCGTCAAAATCCAGTGCTTCAATTCTTGCCCTGAAGCTCACTCTTATCTCTGGCACCATAGATGTAACATGGCTTTATTTTGTCTTCAGTATTTCTGGTCCTGAATGCAGCTTTAATTATTTTCCTCCTGGGCTCCATAGGTACACAACACCCCCTCTACATCCAGAGCCCAAAGTGCTTTAGGAATAACAGCTCTCAGCTCACAGCCCTCCTCCACAATGCCTGTGTGGTTTCCGTGCTATTAGAAGTTGTTCCATATGGCAGCACCCACATGGCAGCAGTACTCCCACAGGCACTACATTACAGGTTCCCAAGGACAGGTGGGGGCTTGAACATGTCAGAAGAGCAGTGCTCCTGCCTTTTGGCCCAGTATGTTTCCCCGCGCAGAGAAGGGCACACAGATGCACTGCAAGTCCATGGCAGGTTCAGTCCTGGGTGCCTGAGCCCATCATAAGTATACCAAACTGGATCAAGGTGATGTAATGGGACTCAGACTGATCTTCCAGCATCATTTCATCCAGTAGAAAAACAAAAAGTAGAAGATATATTTTCCTGCCTTCTCTGTCTGCACTGTTAAGCTCTCAAAGGCAGTGATTTCCCTTAACTGCATGGCTCTCATGTAGGGCAGTCCTGTGGTGTAAAGGAGAGCACCCTGGACTCTACATACCAAGGACCTGATTTCAAGTCTCAGTGGGGACCGTCCCCTGGTAGTTCAAGCCTCCCTGCCATCCCATCCTGTCAGATCTCAGATGCTCAGCAGGGTCAGTCCTGGTCAGTACAGGGTGCTGTGACAGGCCCAAGGACTTTGCTGTCACTGTCCAAGCTTGCTCGGCCGTGGCAAATGGACCTTTGGAGTTAAATGGTGGGGCCAGTTCTGTGCATGCTGTGCCTCACCTAAAAAATCCACTGTGCAGGCTGGAAGGGCACATGGGGAGAGCCTTTCCCAAATCTTTGTTCGCAAAGTCTGGCCATACAATACAATACAAATGGCTCTCATGTCATCTAGTCAATACCAGTCTCACTGGACATTCAAGGACATTAGTCATCCTGTCAGCTGCTGAGCCAGAGGGGAATCACAGATATGCAGGCTGCGCTGTAGACATGTCTTGCTTTATTGATGTATCCATCTATTCTTGGCCCAAGGTGTCCAGCCAACATGCAGGATGGACCCTTTCTTTCCATACCAAGACATGGGAGCAGGAAGCATTCTCCACAACAGCTTACTCAGCCTTAGGAAACACAGGAGATAGTCCATGCCTGTGCCACATAACACCATAGCAATGTGAGCAACAAAGCCCCAGACAATGCTGAGATGGACCTAGTGGAGGCCAAGAGGTACCCATATTAGCATTTTTAATATGTTCTATTTTCATTACACTTAGTTGTACACAATCATTATGATAAGAATTCTTAGAGTATGGTAACACAGGAACTTCAGTACTGGGAAGTATTAGATAATGTGACTGTCCTTGCCCCTCAAATTGAAGAAATACCCCTGACATGACACTTCGTTAGCTTCTCAGGAAATAATCTTGATGTCATTACTCTGCATTCATTCAGTCTTTCCTCAGGCAAAATGAGATGCAAAGTCAAATTATAGCAGGGATATTGTATGAGTAAGACTTAAGTAAGGAGTGCAAAATTTAGCCTGTTATCTGTAATGACACTGGTGCCTTTTCTGATTTACTTTTTTGAATCACACTTGCTTCTTCTGGAGTTTCAGAAGCCAGTTCAGTGTGACTGGAGAAGCATTTACTGCTCACAAACTTGTGACATACTTATTCTTTTAGACCTAAGTCTAAAAACTAAATATAACATAATGGAATTAAAAATCATAGATACAGAGGACACAGCCAGAAATATTAGCATCAGGAACATATCAGAGAATACTCTGTTACACTAATCAGAATGAGAAGGTAAAGCCAAAAGGGAAAGTCATGTATTTTAAATAAAAAGGAGGTTAAAAGGAGCTTAAGGGCTCCATGATGGCACAATCAACCATGAAAGAGTAAAAGGGATGGTTTTGCCTCACCCTTTGAAGATAGAATAAGAAAAAAATTGATATATGTGATTGAACCTACAGTTTTCTTGAGCACTTCCCACCATGGATGCTATGCTTGAATCTTGATGACCACAAAGCTATAAGATTCCTTTAGAAATCATCAGCTGTCCCTTTACTTAGGCCAATTTCAGTTGTCTTTAGTGGCAAACTCTCTTTATCATCTCTTTTTCCAAAGCCTGGTTACATGACTTAATCTTTCCTACATCATGTCTTAACATGTTTGCAGGTGAACAGTTGCTACGGACCATGTCTAAAAATCAGACAAGCATCCTTGATATGTGAGGACTCTTACCAAAATAAACTGCCAGCCAGGTGACTTGAAAATATTAACACAACCTTTCCTGTTAAAGGGGGGTCATTGATGTGCCTTTTTCCCTCTGCCTAAAACAGGCAACCTACCAACAGCATGAAAAAGGTTCAGTGAACTGTTTTATTACAAAAAAAATAAAAAAAGTGACGCTGAAATCATTAAGTCAAACTTGCACTGTGGTTACAGGGAGGTAGTTGGAAGAATGGGGTCTATTAGTGTAGTGAAGTTTCCCAGATATTCCTTTTTTTTTCCCCCTGAAGGAATTGAAGGACCACGGGGCACTAACTCAGCAGACATCCCTGTATCCACACAGCAAGTTGGCTTCACAGAACCGGTTTGGAATTGGCTGCGTGTTGAGTCACTTCCTCTCCTCTGAGAGCATCGCAGTCACCTGAGTGCCGTCAGTGACCGCCTGGGGAGTGACACCTGATCGCTCGTGGCCGTGTCAGGAGGGACTGAACACGATCGAGCCTGTTCGACCTGGAGAAGAGACTGAGAAGGGATCTTATTAATAAAGATCAATAAATATCTCGAAGGCGGGTGCCAAGAAGGTGGTGTCAGCTCTTTCCGGTGGTGCCCAGCGACAGCACGAGGAGCGATGGGCACAAACTAAAACACAAGAAGCTTTGCCCCAACAAGAGGAAGAATTCTTTACGCTGAGGACAGCAGAGCAGTGCCACGGGCTGCCCGGGGAGGCCGGGGAGCCTCCTGCTCTGTGGACACTCCAAACCCACCGGGAGGTGTTCCCGTGTCCCCTGCCCCGGCCGGCCCTGCCGTGGCGGGGGTGGGACCGAGTGATCCAGAGGTCCGGGCCCGACGGGGATGGAACCGCGTAATCCCGGAGATCCCTCGCCGGGGCCGGGGCTGCGCTGGGCGGGGCGGGCTCTGGCGGGGGTGGCACCGGGCGATCCCAGAGGTCCGGGCCCGGCGGGGGTGGAACCGGGTGATGCCAGTGGTCCCTCCCCGGGGCTGGCGGGGGTGGGACCGGGTAACCCCAGAGATCCCTCCCCGGGGCCGGGGCTGTGCTGGGCGGGCCCTGGCAGGGGTGGGACCGAGTGATCCAGCGGTCCGGGCCGGGCGGGGGTGGGACTGGATGACCTCAGAGATCCCTCCCCGGGGCTGCGCTGGGCG
>VWZD01011332.1:247747-302065 GCA_013396695.1 Sakesphorus luctuosus | reverse complement strand
GACGCTGCGGCGGCGCACGAGCGCGCCCGGAAGCGGAAGCGGCAGTGTCGGGCCCGCGGTGCGGAAGGGCCGGGGGAGGCCGCGGTTTCGGTTCCCGGTGCCGGTCCCGGGGCGGGGACGCTGCGCCAGCGGCAGCCGCGGGCCCTGCTCTGCTCCGGCCTCCTCCCCGCCATGGCGGGCAACACCGGCAACCTGCAGGTAGAGCCACGCCCTTCCCGCCCGGGGCGGGGCGGAGGCGACGGGCCGGGGGCGGCGGCTGGGATTGTCCCGGGCCGGGGGCGTCCCGAGCTGGGGTGCCCTGCGAGCGGAGCGGCGGGACAGGGAGCGCGACCGTCTCCTGCTCGCCGGGCCGGGGACGCCGTCGGGAGAACCGCGGGGCAGCCGCAGCCACGGGGATGTGGAGGGGACTCGATAGGGCTCGGCAGAGCGCGCAGGGTCACCCCTCTTCGGCACCGGGTACTGAGCCCTCGGGGAGGGTGTCCCCGAGCCCTCCGGGGAGGGGGATCCCTGAGCCCTCCGGGGAGGGGGATCCCTGAGCCCTCCGGGGAGGGGGATCCCTGAGCCCTCCGGGGAGGGGGATCCTGGAGCCCCCCTGGGAGGGGTGCCTGCGGGGCAGCGGGGCCTGGTGCCGGCCTGGGAAACGCTGTTGCCTCCTGTGGTCTGGACGCAGAGTTCGGCCTGTGTTTCCCCTAAGGCTGTCGGGTGTGGGAAGCTCTTGCCTTCTCCGTTTCTGTGTGTGTTAAGCCTCGGTCGGGGCTGTGTAATCAGTGCAGTGACTGGCCGGGAAAACAGATCTGGAAGTGACCTGTGTTCAAAATAGCCCTTTTTCTCTTTAGCTGTTTGAACCATGATCATTTCTATATGCAGCGTTTACACTGGCAGTGTATTGTTTACACTGGCAAAGCCAGATGAGATGTCTAGAATAAGGAGAATGACACCTGTTTAAGGTGACATTCATTCTGAGGATGATGTTCATCAAACCATGGCCTGATGAACATGGTTTGTGCCTTTGGGAATAGTTAGAGCTGGTAATCTATGCCTGAGTTCCTACAACCGTCTAATAATGATTTTCTGTTTGATAGCAGTGGTGTTCTTCACAGTAACAGGGTAGGGTGCAGCTGATGTCATGAAGCATTAGAGCTGGGAATCTGATAGCCAGGTAATAGTCTTTGGCTATTTACAAAACCAGAGTATACCAAAACCAGGCAATAGGTGATGTAGATGACTTCTGTTTCAGAGGAGCAGGTCTGCAACATGGCCTGTTTTCTCACAGTTCTGTTTTAGCAGATGATCTTTGCCATTTATTCTTTAGATTTAGTGCTGCATGTCTTTGTTGTACTGGATGTAGAAGTCATTGGACTGCCCCATAGCAATTTAGGTCACTGAAGGGACCTAAGAACTTCTAGAAGAAAGAAACTTCTTTTTGAGGTTAATTTTTGCTCTTTTGCTAGCTTTGCATGGTGCACAGAGAGTCCTAAGGGAGCTGCAAGGACAGGGCTGCCCACTCATATCTGTGAAACTGCTTATTGGCTCCTGGCTTCTCCAGAAGGAAAGACTAAATCCTGTTCCAAAGAAACAGATGCATACAGTGTTCCAACACTTGCCACAACAGAGCCATAGAGTACACTTTATTGGTTCATTGGTTTTAAATAAATTTGATTTCAGCTAGATCTGTTGAGATGATCTTTGCTTCCAAGGCAGCAACAGAAAGCAATACAATGAGAGATTTTGCTGTTTCTTTTGTGATGGTTATTTACTAGCTTTCTTTTTCCTGAGACACAGC
Organism: Sakesphorus luctuosus; assembly: GCA_013396695.1. Taxonomy (NCBI): domain Eukaryota; kingdom Metazoa; phylum Chordata; class Aves; order Passeriformes; family Thamnophilidae; genus Sakesphorus; species Sakesphorus luctuosus. The sequence continues at coordinate 300,282 of VWZD01011332.1, read as the reverse complement.
AGTGTCTGCATAGTGCCAAAAGTATCTGTAGTGGAATGTCTAATGAAAAATCCTTGCTGCAGTTGAAACTCTCCCCCTTGCTCCCTCATATTAATCATACTGAGTGTGCCAACAATGCTTAGGAAAAAGAAATCAAATGTGAAAAAACAGATGAAGGGCTATAGAAGGTTTAGTTGGTGTTGGTTAACTCTGGCTAACCAACTGCCTTTTTTTTTTACTTAAATGGAGTGGTTAAAACTGAGAGTTTTAATTGTCCTGGAGTGTTATAGGCATTTCAAGGAGGGAAGTGTAATAAAAAGTAATAAACACTTAAGAGCAACGGAACAGTGATGATTGCAATAAATTCACAGGCTGTTGTGTGCAATACAGTGGCTTAGATCACAGTCAGATCTATTTGAACAAATAAATTAAAAATCCATTCACATACCTTCTCACAGAACTCTGATGCTCAAAATTTGGATAACTTCTTTTTCGAGTTTTTATTTCTTGCACTGGAGTGGTAATTAGAATTTCTGGCTTGGATATCCAGAACCTAAATCCTTCTAGAGAAGCCAAGCAACTGGTCCTTGAAGAGGTCTCCCAGCTTCAGCTTGAAAGAGTGATAGTGCTGGTTTTAGTGATGATAATCAAGTACTTCCTATATTGACTTCATTGTTTATGGGGTTTCCTGATGTCATCAGTCATAGAATCATAGAATTGGTAAGGTTGGAAAAGACCATTAAGATTGTGAGTAACCATTACCCTAGCACTGTAAAATCCACCATGAAACTATGTCTGTAACCACCACATCTGTGCCCTGCTTCGAAGTGTTAGGTCCGTGATCAAAAAGCAAAACATTATAATGGATTTCCAAATCTTTCCATAATCAATGCCAGAAATTGGTAAGGAAAACTGCCTAGACAATCCAATAAAAGTTCCAACTCAGTACACAGAAACTTGTTCTCCACATGAATGTTTTATGTGTGTGCTGGTAGATTTCAGCAGTTTGTTAAATGGCTGTTGATAAAAGGATGGAAATATCGTGCTGTGTACAAAACACCCAAGACTTGCAATCAGTTGCCTTCAACTTTTGGGCGTAAATGTTGAGCAGGAGGACTGGCCATCAAAAAAGAGACCAACAGCTTAAACTCTGATGCTGCAAACTGCTCTTGCACAGCACTTAATGACTTGTTTGTGTTACAGAAAGCAATAGAGCTTGCTAGCAAGGCAGCACAGGAAGATAAAGCAGGAAACTATGAGGAAGCCTTCCGCTTGTACCAGCATGCTGTGCAGTATTTTCTCCACGTTGTTAAATGTAAGTGTAATGGATTGGATGATTAAGTAGAGTTTAGTAGTCAGATTGCACAAGAGTAATCTCCCATATTAACATCAGTATTTAAATTCTTACTCTCATTAACAGTTGATACTTGCTAATTGTAGTTTGACTGAGGTTGTATATTTTTCAGCTTTTGCCTTTACTGTGTTGTGTGCTTGCTCCATTCTGGAAAGAAATTGGGTTATATTTGACTTGTTTTTTGTTTTAGGTTTTTTTAAGACAGGAGGCAGCTGTTGGCTGTCTCTGCTCTGGACTTTTGTAGCAGTGTTTCCAGCTGGCCACTGCACGAGGAAATGTGACAATAAGTACAGGGATCCCTATTTCTGTTGTTCTGAAATTCATGTTACACATGAAGTCTTTGCTGTACCTACAGAGTGTTTTTTGCTCCTTTTAACTCGCGCTGCTTGCCTTTCTGCAGCCTCTCTGCTGGCATTTTGTGCTCCTTAATGTCATAGTCTTGCTGTTCATCTTGGCCAAGAAAATGTATGAAATGAATTTCAATGTTATAACTTCTCTTCAGTTTCCATATTCTCGTTATTGTATGCCTTTTCACACTTCTGTGTAATGTTTTGTGCTGTGTCCAGCGTTTGTATGCAAGGATTGGGCTTTCTTAATGTAGGTACCACCCTAATCTAAGTGAGTTAGGGGGGGCTTGCCTGACATAAGTGCAATTAAAGGTCTCCATGATTTAAAAAACCCCCAATGTTTTCTTTATAATTTCCTTATAGCCCTTTATTATTAGGATATTTTGTCACTTCCTATCCATTTATCTCCTATAGACTTTTTCAGGATATCCCTTTCTGTGCTTTTAACAATACCAATATACTTTTGGAAACTTAACAGGTAAACCTGACATTAAATGTTGATTGCTGATTTTAAATACTGTAATACTGACTATGAGAATAGTGTGGCTATTGAAACACACCTAAATCTTTCCGATGTTTTATATAATGTTTTTCTTCATCTTTTAAAATTAGCAGGCAGTGGAAAAATCAAGTATGCTTCTCAATAAAAAATTGCTTAGCACAAGCAGCTGCTTGATGAGCTATTTTAGAAAATCACTTATTAAGGCAATGTCTGGCAGCTCAAAAGGCTGACAGAAAAGCTTCCAGTGCCGTTGTCCTTAATCCTTTACAGTCAGATTTTAAGCCAAGGCAATGTTCAGGTGTATATTTGATTTCTGTTATTTGATACGTTCTTCCTGTTGCTCCTTCCCATGGTACAGTGGAAAAATAAGTAATTGAAGTTTTTGGTTTTGTGATGAGCCCTCAGATTGCTCTTTTTGTAAGATTTAAAGAAGACAGAGATTTAGTCTTGTTTCCTGCTTGGTGCTTGTGTGTTATGCTGTTAACTAAGAATTGTTTCTCTTTAAACTCTTAGATGAAGCACAGGGTGAAAAAGCAAAACAAAGCATTAGACTGAAATGTACAGAATACTTGGACAGAGCAGAAAAGCTGAAAGAATACCTGAAAAAGAGAGAAAAAACTGCACCAAAGCCAGTTAAGGAGTCTGGTCCTGCTGATGGAAAAGGGTATGTTTTTGGAGAAGGTAAAGCAAAATACTTTCTGAACTCAGCTTATTCTAAAATTCAGCTATTCAAAGATCATTTTAAGTAGTGTTTTTTAAATACTTCAGATGATTACTAATGCTGAAATACAGTGGGATAAGAAACATACCATGAATTACCATCACAGGCATTTCTGTGCTTGTTTACTAAAATGTGTGACTGTTTGTATAGGAAATTCACTGAAGAGTGAAAGCTGCTTCAGACCAACAGCTGAATCCAGTGATTATTAGATTTAATAACAATGAGTCCAATGACCTTTAAAGTTTTTCTGCATTTAAGTACTTAATAACTAGAAAATAAATTCAGATTGATGATTACTGGGCTTACTGAGTTTGATCTGTCTCTTATTTGGTAAGAGGTGAAAAAGTTCTATGTGGGATAAAGTTGTGTAAGATGGACTGAATCACTATAATGTCTTGCTGCCAGCTGGTCTCTCTACTGCTTTCCTTTTATGAGATTTGTCTCTCACTTTGCATATCAGAGAGTTGAACAAGCAGAGCCACCCAAACAAGCCCAGCCTCTTTTGTGTTTGCTGTTGCCTTTATAGGAGAGAAGACCAGGATGTTACTTTCTGGTGGGACTGCCCTTTTAGCAGTCCTGAACAGCTACAGTGGTCTCTTAAAACCTCACTTTTCCGTCTCATCAGTTTTATTTTATGAGCTATACTGTGTCCTGCTGGTTTATTTTAGAAGGAATTGGTAAAACCACAGAAGCTACGTATATTTTCATGACCTCCACTCCAATTGTTCACTATTTAGTCTCTTTTTTTCCTTCTTTAATTGCCAGTTTCCTTTGTTCTGATGAGAGTGTAGAGTTTTATAGTACTGGATTGAATTGGCTGTGTCCTGTTGCAAGTCCAGATTGTGCCCTATGTCTACAAATAAACCATTTTAGTGCTTCTGTGTTGCTGGATATGAGGCTTTTGTATCCTAAAGGCTGCCTCAAAGCATGTAGAAGTGTGTTAAAAGGGCTCAGACCCATAAGAGGAAGTTGAAAAGACATGGAGGATGAATTGGAAGGAAATTGGTAGAAAAAGTTTAGAAAAGTGTACAAAGGCAGGAGTACAATCATGTAAATTTGTAGAGGTCTGGAAGCATCTCAGTGTTTCTTTCACTCCTCAGCCTGGTGTTTTTTCTGCTTTTTGCATTCTGATTTTTACCCAATGACAGTGATCTCTCTTACTGTATTTCAAACTTTTTTTCCTTGTTTCCAAATCAGGAATGACAGTGATGGGGAAGGGGAATCAGAGGATCCTGAAAAAAAGAAGCTACAGAATCAACTTCAAGGTAATTTGAAGCATCTTTTCCTTTAAATAGGAGCGACTTCAGTCAAGCAAGTTCCTACATTTTGGCCATCTAAATGCCATGGATTAACTTAATGTCTGTGAGTGGCTCAACTAGTATGTACCTTCACATGCAAAAGCGTAGTCTTTCTGGAAGTATGTGCTTGTGTGCCATGAATTTATGCAGTGGCCACATTGAAATGTATCTCCTGTACCCTGTGCTTCATGTTAAAATTGTACAATCTGTCACTGTAGCATTTTCCAACAGGAGAAGTTGCAAAATCCCAGGTTGGCTGAACTGAATTAGTATTTCTTTACTCTTAAGTGCATTAGAATGTTGCCTAAAGGTTAAAGTAGCAGGCATCATGCAAACACTTAGTGTAAGCAGGGCTATTTTCACAAAAAAAGCTTGTGCTCAAGTTAGCAGTAAAGAATGTGGTTTATTTCCCATTTATAATAATGGGCAGCATTTTCTTATATGCAGTGATGATGCTCTCCCTGTTAAGTACCACAACAGTTTGGAGTTTTGAGCTCAAATGCAGAATACAGACAGTGATTCAATGTATAGCAGCTACCAGTAGTTTTGTACACAGTAAACCAGAAGACTTTATTATTTATTGCCCCTTAGTGGTGAATAGTTTCCTTGACAGAAGGTGCTTGTGGGTCTGAAGAAACCTCATTGTTCTCCTGTTTTTCAGAAACCGTCCCATTACTTTTTTACTTCTCTGCACACTTATTTAATCTTGTGCACAGTTCTGTGGGACAGTTTCCTATTTTTTAAAAATGACAGAAAATTGCTGAGCATTGGACTCTTACCCTGTCTCTCACTTAGAGACTGTTTCTTCCCCTACGAATCTGACTGTCAGGTCCTACTTCAAGAATAGTTTCTTGCACCCAGATCTTCTTTGATACTTTCTGTAAAATGACAACCTTCTTGCTTACATGTTTGATTGCTTGAAAGTCTGAAGTATGAGATCCTTGGTGCCTTTAAACTTAACACAGGTGTTACTCAGATAACAAGATACTCAGAAGCTCTGTGCAGTGTTCAGACTACTCGTTTTCATTTTACTTCCTACAACAGCCACAGAAATTTCCTGTATTTAATTTTGCTGCCTCGTTACTCCTAGCTGACTTTGCCTTATGGAACTTTCCCATATCTCTGGGTATTTAGATTTTAATTAGGATAGCAACTTGACTTACTGTGGAAGGAGCGACCAGATGACACTCAGACTGGATAGTAGTTGGGGGTTTGTTGTCATTACTCTTGTTCAGAATTTTAAAGGCCTTTTGCACTCTGCTGCTTAATCTTCCAGCTGTTAATTTACACCTACAAAATTAGGAAGCCTGCAGTTCCAGCTCCATTTCTGTCATGGTACAGGTGAACTCTTACAGTGCAATGATTGCAATTATCATGGTACGTCTGGTACAGATCACCTGCATAATCTACTGTTCCTATCTGAACTGTTACCTGTTCTGCTAATTGTTTTAATGATAGAACCCATTGTTTTGTTTAATTTGAGAAAAACTGAGATGTAATAAACCTAGCAAAATAATTGAAAGCATTGAAAGTGGGTTGTTGAATACCAGTATATAGATTGCAAGCTAAGACAGTTCATAATTATCTTTCTCTACTATTTTTAGCATCTTAATATGTTGTTGGTTTTGGATTCTAAATTCCAAATTGTTAATAATTGCAGTTGTTAACAGAAATTGTTCCTGTCAATCTTTTAAAAGAGGAATGCAGCAAAAGAAAAAATCTCAAACAATATAGTTAGAAAGTAAGCAGCTGTTACTTGCTCTACTCATTTCCCAGTGAGTAACGGTGAGTTTTCAGTCCTGTAGAAATAAAGCCTTAAATTACTTCACAGAGCTCTGAAGACATGAGTGAAAATGCCAAGAAAATACTTAGTGAAAGTCAATTGTGAAATTGCAGGAAACCCCTTTGTCACATGAAAGGGAGGAGGGAGACAGAAATGCAAAGATTTCTGTTCTTACCTGTATTAAATAAAAGTTATTAGCTATAAGCGTCCTCGGAGTAATAAAAGCTTTATGAACCCTGGACAGAACACAGGCTAGAGAGATTTTTGACTCCCTATGAGGACCACACTTAAACCAGGGAGAAATTATTAGCAATAAGCACCTCCAGAAAATTAGAGCCTTATGAACCCAGCACTGCCTGCTGAACTAGGACAGAACACAGCCTGGAAGGATTTCTAACCTCTGCTCTGAGGCCACACTTAAGAGCTAGAAAAGAACTTTCCCCACAACGGCTCTTGAAATAACATTTATTAATTCAAGTGTGTGACAGTTATTGTGGGTTCTGCTTTGCCAGTGATAACGTTTAGCTGCAAGATTGTATTTAATTGATAATAAAAGACCTCAAAAGAAACCAGCACAAAACACATTTTACACAGACAAGCATATCAAATTTAAGTTTCAGTACAGCAGTATATTCCATTCTCACAACAGACAGAAACTAACGACAAAGAACTACGAACTAGAAGCACAGCCACCTAAAACACCTATCTAGACACTCTTTCAATAACATAGGGCAATAAAATAGCTTGCACACCACTCTTTAACACAAAGCAAAAGGAAAGAACAGAGCTGCTTCTCATCAAGACACATTTTGAAAAAGAAAAAAACTGCTTGCACAAGAAAGCAATAACTAATAAAAAGTAGCAAAGTGTAAAGCAAAACACAGTTAGTAAAGGAGGTACTTATAGAGTAAGAATCAAAAGATGTAAGATGGAAAGTATAAGATAAAAAGTATAAAAAGCACATGGTGTTCTTACCCCTGCATTGTTCCAAAAGGTAGAAGGAGGCAGGACAGGCTGCCAGCAGTTACCCCAACAGAGACGGTGGCATTTCTCCCCCGCTGTTGCAGTTAAAACTGCATCTCTTTTTATACCTTTTTTTTTCCTTCAGGTGGTTATGTGACTAAAGTCCAGTGTTCTGGAGGGTGATACAGATGCCTGAGGGGGTGGGCTCCTTGAGTAGTCATAGAACATATTGCAAAGGAGGGCCATGTCATTCTTTAACACTCTACCCTTTGTTAATCCTATCAGTTTGAAAACCCTTTGTCTGCTGGGAGCATCCCTCCAGGGGGGTTGAGGCATTTCCCTCAACTCATCAAGGCTTAATCAGCCCATCGCCCCACACCCTTGTAAAGAAATAAGGCAACCAAAACTTTCAGTGTGTTTGACTACTTCAATAAGCACTGGATTGGTTGGCATTTGTTCATCTATGAAAATTGCTTTTATCTTTTGAATTTGCCTTGGCTGGTATTACAAGATCTAATATTCAATTACTATCTGAGTTCCAAGTTTTTCCATCTAGAAGTAGTAGAGACAAAATAATTTTCAGCATGTCAGACTAACCAATCTGAGGCCTGAAGAGAAGGCTAAATTACAGCTCAGGTGGCTGAACTCATTGATTGAAGAAGATGAGACTTGGTGGTAAACTTTGAGAGAACATGGCTTGACTGAAAAGATGCTTCTGCAGCTAAACAGGCTCCATATAATCCTTCTGATGGTTTCAGCCCTACCTCTCAAACCTCTTCACCGTTAGATGATCCAATTGTTTGTGGCACATCTGGAGATACCAAACAAGTTACTTCATCTGTTGGAGAATCTTATAAATCCTGAGCTAGTGCAGCTACAGTGTTTAAAATGAATATTCAAATATTTTGCAGTGGTGGTTAGTGCAATGGTGGGTTAGTGATGAGATGGTTCCTGCAGGACTTCTGCTAACTCAAGTATTCTGATTATCCATGGTTTATTGTGGTAAAACAATGTGACAGATTTTTGTAGACATAACATCCACTGACTAATGGAATTTGGTTTTAATATCTGCTTCAAAATGCCCTGGTTTTATTCAGCATAGACATGGCTATAGATCTTTTTTTTTTCCTATGCCAAATGGAATTTTTTGTAGTTATGAAAAGATATGTGCATCACTAACTTACACAGTCTTTTCTTATAGGAGCAATTGTTATGGAGCGACCAAATGTCAAATGGAGTGATGTTGCTGGCCTTGAAGGTGCCAAAGAAGCACTTAAGGAAGCAGTCATCTTGCCCATTAAATTTCCTCACCTATTTACAGGTCAGATTTACAGCATTTATTTACTCTTGACCAGTCAGAACTGACACTGGGACCCATGAAGCACATTATGCCAGTATATCAGAGGCTCAAGCTGAGCTCCTGTCAGAGATTGTGATCCATCTGGCAGAAGTTTCATGGGTAGATACAGAAAACCTTTGAGTACATTAGAGGGGCATTATCAAAAAATAGGTTAAGTCTTTCTAGAGTATTTTGAAGACTGTTGATTTCTGTTTTGCAGGCAAGAGGACACCCTGGAGAGGGATTCTCCTATTTGGACCACCAGGAACAGGAAAGTCTTACTTAGCGAAAGCTGTGGCGACAGAAGCAAACAACTCTACCTTCTTCTCAGTATCTTCATCTGACCTTGTCTCAAAGTGGTTAGGTGAAAGTGAAAAGTAAGTTGGAGCTGCCAGAGGTCTAGAAAAACATTGTCAAGAAGGAATTAATATAGAGCTAGTTAAGTTGCTGTAAAGAATCTGAATTTGAGGGAATGGTCTTTTTAAAAACAAACTTCAGGTGTTTCTGTGCTTCTTGCTGCAGTGCCTTGTAAAGCTACCGTCATGTGCTGCAGTTTGAGAAGCTGCATCTAGACCTCTCTTCAGTGTTCAGTTTTTGAACTAGCTCAGAAAAAAGTTTTGGGAGCACCGTGGAGCTCATTCCCATTCTGAATTCAGCTGTGATTGCACACTGCATGAGTCTGAAGTGCTGGGTTACTTTGCTTCTTGGCATCTCCCCACTCATCTGTCTCAGCAGCTGTGTGCTGTTTCCTTATCTATATAGAGGTGGCTTTTTCTTCATCCCAATTTCAAGCAAAATCTGAAAGACATAAGAGACTTCCAAAAATAAGTTGGAGGAGCAGCCATGAAAGGAAATTTTGAGGGTCCCCAACCTACCTGTTTGTTTGTTACTGTGCCATATGTGAAGAAAACCAGGAAGCCTGAAATGACGTGTTGGCTGCAGTCTATAAGTGCAAGAATTTGTCCATCTAGGCTTCTAGTAAAGATTTCCCGAACTGATCAAAAGCCCTGGGTTTATGCAGAAAGTACTTTCATGCAATGATGACAATACTTGTCAAAACCATGCTTCAATAGTTCAAAGTGTGGGACAACTCAGCAACACTATCTAAAGGTGATAGAAGAGGAAGAAAGGCCATTAGATAAAGTGTTTGAACTAAGGGGGTTTTTTTTGCCATAAGCTGGAGACCTTAAGCTGCTTTTCTTCTGTTGCCAGAGAAATACAGAACTGGAGTTTAGCTTGGCATTAGATTTTGTTGACTTCATTTCAGAATATTGCCTGAGATTTAATGGTGTAATGTGAAGAATTTCTCAGCGTGTTCCTATTTATTTTTAACTAAAATGTGTTAATGTGATATGGCTAGGAGTATTTTGGGTTTTGTTTCGAGGTTGGGGACTTTTTTGTTGTTGCAAACCAATGTTTCTTGTCTTATAGTAATTATTTAGTAAAGTTGTATAAAGTAGAAGTACATGTTATTTCTTACAAAACCTGCAGAATTAATTTGACCAAGTTAAATAAGAGAAAGCTATGTTCCTTTGAATCTGTCTAGAGCTTTGTATAGTCCAGGCTGTCATGTAGAAATGTAAACCAAAAAAGGGCTTTTTATTGCAAAACTGTGCCTGGAACACTCTTAAGTTTTTTCACCTCTCTTTATGCTGAACTGTCTCACTCAGTATAATGCTGAGCCTTGGAGCTGGAATAATGTTGTGTGTTTGAGTAGCTTTATGTTAATAATTTTTTTCTCGCTTTCTCTAAAGAAAACAACTGTATTGCAATCTGAAGTTATGTGGTTTTACTAGTATAATTATTAAGATAACTGAAGCTGTTTCCTTCTTTAAGATTAGTGAAAAACTTGTTCCAGCTTGCCAGAGAAAACAAACCTTCTATTATCTTCATTGATGAGATAGATTCACTCTGTGGGTCAAGAAGTGAAAATGAAAGTGAGGCTGCCAGACGGATAAAAACAGAATTTCTAGTCCAGATGCAAGGTAAGTTTATTTGGTTTTCTGAATCAAACAAAGGAATTGATGTGTATTTTAAGTGTAGTTTGCATGAAAACACTAAAAATACCTGCAGTTCCACCCCATTAAATTTTGATGACTTTTTGAAACAATCTCTGTTTATTATCTAAACAGTGAAATTATTTCTGCCCTGATATAGGGGTTGGTGTTGACAATGAAGGAATCTTGGTCTTAGGAGCAACAAACATACCCTGGGTTTTGGATTCTGCTATCAGGAGAAGGTATGATGGCAGTTTTTTCATCATGTGACATTCACAGCTTGTGTGAGGATTCAGACTGCTTGATGTAATCCAGCTCATATTTGCAGACATGGGCAATGTTCTGCAACTCAATTCCATGAGGTGAACTGAGCCAAACTAAGCCCCTTGCCCCTTTAGAGAGGTAGGTTGTTCACTCTTATATTAAGCCTGTAGTTTATTTTATTTCTTGGTTATATAATTGTGCTTGAAGAAACAGAGGAGTTTTCTGCTTGCTTGTTGGTTTTCTGGTGGGCTTGGGAAACAAGTTAGAAAATAAACACCTCAGAAGGGTAAGGGTGGGCAGAGCTTTCCTTTTCAGCTCTTAACAAACCAGTAGCTTGAGTTCTTTAATGGAAATGTAACCTTACACAGAAACACCATGTTTTTGTATTGTCAGGCATAACTTGTGATTTTTTTCAGTGCATGTTTTAAATGCTGTTTTGTAGATAAAGGGCTTCCATACCTGTACTTAATTAGCTGGATCTTCCTTTGAGCTACAGGGCAAGCAGGGGACAAACATAGCTATGTGACAAATGTGATTATGTTGAGATGAGGACACAGCTTGGATAATGGCCATTTTTGTAGGCTAAAGAAACGTTGCTTTTTTGTGACCGACACTGACTTTTATTTATATACTTAATTCAAGCTGACCATACTTTTGATTTGGACTTGGACCACATGACCTCCAGAGGTCACTTCTAAGCTGTATGACTGTAGTGTTGTGTGAAACAGATTTAGAGGTGAATGTGTTGCTTCAAATTTCAAGTCATTCTTGAAGTTCCAGCTCTGGGGTCCACAGTACAAGGCAGACATGGACCTGATAGACTGGGTCCAGAAGGGGGCTGTGAAAATGATCAGAACACCTTTCCTGTGAAGGCAGGCTTAAAGAGTTGGAACTTTTTATTCTGAGGGAGAGAAGGTTCTGTCTGTAGAGACCTTATTGTGGCCTTTCAAGAGAGATTATTAGAAACACAGAGATGTTTGTTGTTTTTCTTCCAGGACCTGTAGTGCCAGGACAAGGGGCATGGTTAAAACTGAAAGAGGATAGGTTTAGATTAGACATAAGGAAGAAATTTTTTACTGTAAAGGTGGTGAAACACTGACATGGTTGCCCTGAGAAGATGTGGATATCCCATGATTGGAGTGTTCAAGGCCAGAATGGGGCTGGATGGGGATCTGAGCAACCTGCTCTAGTGTAAGATGTCCCTACCCATGGCAGGGGGATTGGACTAGATGAACTTGAAGGGTCTCTCTCAACTCAAGCCATTTTCTCATTCTCTGCAGTGTGAAAGAGTAGTTCTCTAACTCTTGTCCAAAAGACTTAAAGGGATTTGTACAACAATGAATGTAATGATATGAATTTTTTATGGATTTGGGCCACTCTGTCTGGTTAATTATGTTCTACAAAATTTGGAGTCATTCTTATTTTGTTGGTGGGAGGTAATCCCCACTCTGAGAACAGATGCTGCTTCAAAGGAGAAGCTGCAGTTACCAACATGTTCTACTGACAACTGTAATGAGAATATGACTTCAAATTTGCTTCCAGCTGGTTTTCTTGAATTTAGTTGGAGAGTGTCGAAAGTTGTTGCATCACCTTGTTATCAGGCACTTTCTTTAAGTGTGAAAACTCTTCAAATATACCTCAACACTTAGGCTTCTTCCTCTCAGTTTTTTTATTTTAAGACTCAAACTCTGCCAGAGGGTATCTGGGAAACCTTCAGTCTCAAGAGAAGATTTTTGTGACAAAAAGGAAGCAGTTGTTACATTCTGGATGTTAGCTTACACTCACTAAAGTATTATTTATGAGAACAGGTTGTTGAATATTTGCCTTAGATTTTTTTAAAGGTTTATCATACTGAAACTGCTTCTTTCTAATATTGTTAGGAGCGAACTATACACTTACTTGCATAAGCTTCTTTCCACTGTGCACCCACATGAGGTAGTATCTGTGGAACACTTTGGTTTTTTTCTTTTTTAAACCAGGTTTGAGAAGCGTATTTATATTCCTTTACCTGAAGACCATGCCAGGGCTGCAATGTTCAAACTTCACCTTGGGGCAACTCCAAATCTCCTGACAGAATCAGATTATCGAGAGCTTGGAAAGAGAACGGATGGCTATTCTGGTGCAGATATCAGCATCATTGTACGGGATGCACTGATGCAGCCTGTCAGAAAAGTGCAATCAGCTACTCACTTTAAAAAGGTAAGTAGGAATCAAAAATTTTACAAGTTATTTCATCTGCGAGAACTATCTTTAATTTGAAAATTCCTTGCAAATAAACTGCATGCTTATGAATGTCCCTTTTGTTGACTAGGGAGAACTGTTCCTCCTTCCCTCATATCCCCTCTAGACCTGCCATAAGTCTGGTGGAGCTGGTTTCTGAATATTCATGCTATGACTCTTAATGTCTCTAGAGTGTTAAAAGCATTCAGTTTGCAGTTTGACTCAGTGGGAATGTCAATCTCAAGTGTTTCTTAACATGCTGGGGAAAAGAAATGTATACTCTCATCCACATGAGAACAGGTGGATTATACTTGAGCACATTCTGTTTACTTGGCATGTTTTTCAAACTGAAAAATTAAGGTTCTTGTGAAGTTCTGATAAAAACATGAAATCAGTGTAACTTGTGACAGTAGTAAAGGTGCAAGACAACTGAGCAAGGTCTGTGTTTCATTGTTTGGGCAGCGTGCAGCACCCTATGGGCACTGTGCTGTAGTATGAAAACTAGTTTGGGCTTATTTAGGTTCACACCCAAGATCCTATTCAAACTGTATTGTTTGGCTTATGTTCCTGTTACCTCTGCATGCTATGTACTGACTTGAGAAACATTTCTTCACAATGGATCTCAGAAAACTTTATCTGACAAAGAACCAATTGCCATTCTTTGCCACTGATCTAAATCCGTTAGATCTGGGAATGTCTTTCCCCTGGAGAATTTGCACATATGGGTGCTGCTCAAACTTGATTGTTCTCTGTAAACTATTAATGGGAAAAAAAAAGTGATAATATCAATGATTATAAGCAGAGGTCAAAATACATAAAATATGTGTATCAGTTAAATAAAATTATATTTTTCATTTGTAGTATTTTTTAAAGTAGACCCAGACTACAAGTATTTTTTATTTACATTTTCAATACAAACTTTGATTTTTTTAGAGAAATTCATTAATCTTATATGAAGGTGGGTGAGGATATTCTGCAGAGGTGTTTGTGGATGTAAAGGGAGATAATTTGTTGCTCCTTAAAAGAGCAGGTGTGGTAGGAAAAATTTTAGATCCTAAGCTGTCGAGGTACATACCATGTATCTTGTGTTGGCAGCAGCTCTTTGTCATCTCAGTCACAATTACAGGTTTTTTACCAGTAACTCAGCCTGACATAAGAGATAAGGGCCCTGAACTGAACAGCTACACTTATTTTGAAGATTGGCTCTTTTTCTTTCAATGTAATTTCTTTCAGTGAGCACATTCAGCTTGAGATTCAAAGAGAAAAAACAGACTTAAATCTAATATGGTCCAGAATATGAGAGGACAGTAAGTCTGTCTTCTGGTGACACCTCCCAGTGGTACTGTGATGTGAGCTGTCCTTGTTATTAAACAACTATTTTGATATATCAAGGACTTTTAGATGCAGCAGTGATGTCTGAAGTATTTATTCATTGTTGACTTTAAGTGCCAATGACATTTCTGGCTAAAGGGCTGTTGCCTTTTAGCCTTTTGTTCAAATTTGGAACAATCTGAGGCATGTTTCAGCTTGCCATGGAGCAATGAAATAACCTCAGTTGTCACAGTTTGCAGAGCAACCCAAAAGGAATTCTTCAATCTTACCTTTTTTGGCTAAAAAAAAAAATAAAAAGGTAAGGAAACCCCACAACACCTGCAGTACTTTGAGTGCTCTGACATAAGCCAACTTGATTCCACTTGTGTTAATACTTTAATTGGATGTGATTTCCTATTTTTATAAGCAATATCTTAATGTTATTATTTGCTTCATAACTGATGACTTGCCTCAGTTCGACAGTGCTTTCCTCTGTTGTTAGTAATTAACTGTAAGCCGTTCCTTGCTCTGTGTGATAATACAAGTTTGTCAGAGTGTATTTCGAATATTACAATCTGCTCTCTCTGCTCTAAATGCAGTTTGGAATAGCAAATCCAGTTCTCTCTGCCAAAAATGGCAAGTTAATGTGTTGTCCTTCAATCTTTGCATGTGCTTTCTGTTCCTATGCACGTGTTGGGGCTTCAGGCAACAGCGAAGTAAAGGAAATTCGCGGGTACCGAATAATGTGTTAGAAAAGGACCAGACAGCTGGGGCAGCTGTTTTGAGTGGGGGAAAGAGGGATGTTTTGTGTTCTCCCGCTAGGTGGAGCTGCTTTCTGTGGAGCTGCTCCCGTGGTGGGGGAAAAGGTGCTGGAAGTTTTAAAACGCGGGATGTGGGAGTTACAGCCCTCTCCGGCTTCCTGACTCGGGTAGAATTGCCGAGAAGGCTTTAAAAGCTGTTAATCAGTGATGATGTCACCAGGCGCTAGGAAGGGTGGTCTTCACCGTGTAGATTTCCTGGCATGTTTGTTTTCCACAGAAATCCTTGGTGTTCAGGGGAAGTGGCTTCTGGGGTTTGACCTGATGTGAATTTGGGTATCTACAGCTGCATGTGAATGATACCAGTACTCTTATACAATTTCTCTTTCACAGGACTTGTCTTGCCAACGGGTAGGTCATCTGCATAAAATCAAGAAATGTTTTGGCTCTAGGGTGCTGTTCAGCTTCCAGTTTTTGTGTTGAAAATTTTAACTCCTATAAACTCAGAGTGTTTTCTTATTTTTAGGTAAAAGGACCATCACTGTCTAATCCGAACATGATGGTAGACTTGTTCACCCCTTGCTCTCCAGGTGATCCTGAAGCCATAGAAATGACATGGATGGACGTCCCAGGTGATAAATTACTGGAGCCTCAAGTTTCCATGGTAGGTATTCCTTGTAGCATTTCTTTCTTGCTTTGCAGAACCCTGAAAAAACTTTGAACAGTCTTTTTTAAAACGATTAGATGAGTTGTTTGTTTTCAGAAATGCTGAACATACCAGATAACATTTGATTTCTCAGTATACAGCACTCCAGTATGGCATGCTTATGAAAAAGCCAGCTCTCTGTCCCTGATAAGCATTTCTTATTGTTCTTGTCTCCTGTCCTTTCATCCACGGGCAGCTTCTGGCTCTTGCACTGTTCTTTCACTTGGGTTTTATTAATTTAAAACCTTTGGAGTTCCTGTGCCATGATGCGCTTTCTTCTCATCGCTGTGTGCCATTAATATTGGGAAATGGAAAAGTACGTGCAGTGTAAACTGGGACATAATGTGCTATAGGTAAATGTTGCCCATGAAATAAATACAAGCATAAAAAAATAAAATGAAACAAGATTTTGATTAAACTTCATCACAGGTGATACAGATCTTTCAGCTGTTTTCTTTGTGCATATTAAAATTCTTGCTTTGCCCTAAGCAATAAAACATGTTGTTTTAAGACAATTTTCAATATTAGTTCACTGCTTAAGAAAAATATAATTGCTGCACACTTACTCTGTATTTTTCCTCAAGAGCAGCAAAAGAAGATTCTGAATTTTAAGTGGGAAACACTTAATAACAAGTCCATGCTGTTGTCATTTCCTGTGTGCAAACAGTCCTGTAATGACTGAAAGAAATCTGTGTATTTTATGGGGATCACAACCCTCAAACAGTATGCACTGCTTTTTAAAGATAACCATCACTGTATTTCAGAAAAGAATTTTCTGTGCCTATTTGCATACTGAGGAAACACAAAAGGATGTATGCAGGTGCAGGCCTGCCCTAAAACATCTACCAGCATGGACTAAGTGGATTTTTAATCAGTCTTTCCTGGAATTAAACATAACAGTTCCTTGTGTGCTCCTAATGGTACCTGGGCTCTGATGCACTACTAGTTGTTTCAATGTCCAAAATCAGTTCCTGTCCTTACAAAGATCAGGCTTTAATTCTTTCTAACAGGGTACCTCTGGTCTGATGAGAGACTTATCATGTGTAGAAAATCATGATGGTAACTTTTGGATTTACCCATAACTTTATAGTAATATGAGGTCTTGGGCATCTGCTTTTTCTCAATTGTATTTAACTAGGACTTGATTAGTTTTCTTTCCCCTTTTTATTCCTAGGGTGTTTTAACTGCTGCTTTCAACTTCATAGGCCTATGATTTTTTCCAAACTCTGTTTTCTAGTATCTAAGTATTTATCTAGGAAACTGACTGTATTGAAGACACAGAAATTGCCAGTCATGAGCAGTAAAACTTTGCTAAAGGTGAATCATAATCTACTGTCCTGTATTGCTGGACTCTGAAGAGTACATAGGGACATCTGATTATTCATCTGATTATTATCCACTCTCTAATCTGCTGTAAACATGGGGTGAAAATAGTAACTGACCAAAAAAAAAGTTTTTTTCAGTAAAAACAGATGAATGAAACTTGAATGGATGAGTGGCTTAAACCTAAACCTGAGTTGTGATTTTGTTATTGGAAAACTCCCTGACCATTGTCTGTCTTGACAGGGTTAAAATGCTGCCTCTGTGCAGAATTGTTCAACCTTACTTTAAGTTTTGTTTAAATAGGAACTTTTTAATGTTTTTTTTTTAACACATACCTGTCTTGGCAGTGAGATTGTTAGCCATGGTCCTATACTTGTTTCTGAAAACACTTGTTTTCTTTTTTTTCTGACAGGCGGATATGCTCAGGTCGCTAAGTAGCACAAAACCAACAGTTAATGAACAGGACCTGGAGAAGTTAAAGAAGTTTACAGAAGACTTTGGTCAGGAAGGCTAAACCAAAGATACGTGTAGAGCATTAGAACTTTTTTTTTCTTTTTAAAGTGTTCTTGTGTCTTTATTGATGGCACTTCACGTAAAAGCCAATAAAATCATTTGTTTCTTACTTTGCAGAAGGAATTGAAGATACCTTTGCAAAGACCCTTTAGCTTTTGTATTGTATTGTTTTCCTCAGGTGTCTATTAATTGTCTTCTATTGAAAAATAATACAAAAATACAATTCTAGAGTGAGACAGCAAAGTGATGTGGTAACGTCTAATAAATACTAGAAAGCTTTAAATTATTAGTTCCATTTTAGGTAGTATATTAGACCTGGATACAAAAGAGTTTTATACTCCCAGTAGCCTCAAAAACCCCCTTTTTGAGGGATGAAAGAGAACATGTTTGTCAGGTGTTTTCAGTATCAGTCAATCAGCATACATACTAATTGCTGTCATTTCATTCAGGAAAATGCAACAAAATTTGCAAATCAAGTATACTGCAAGTGTGGGTTTGCTATCACAGTAGGAAAGAAAACAATGTGAGGATAAGACTACATGGGCCAGTACTTTGATTAAATATTGATGGACCTGGTATTTGGCTTTTTCTCCTATGCTGTGTTAAAATTTTGCCTTAAACAGCAAGCTTTTGTTTTTAACTCTTTACTGGCTGTTGCAGACTGTCACTATGCAATTAAACTGAAGTTTGTTAAGTGCAAATAACTCAGAAGGTATTTTGCTGATAGTGCTTGGGGGATTGTTTGGATTTGTTTGCTTTGGTATTTGTTGGTTTGTTTTTTTTAATCTGGATTAACTTTCTTCAGCAGTTTGACTAAAATTAGGAAAAAGCATTAGTAATACCTTGTAAGATCCCATGTGTTGAGGCTGGCAAGGTATATGTAGTCTTTGGAGAATATGTGGGAGGTATTTTGGGAAATGGCATACTTTCACATGCAAGGAGGTTTTACATCAGATGTTTTAGCCACAGACTTTCCAGTGATAAATTAACCCAGAGCCCCACTGGTAACTGTAGCATATAAGTTACATCATTTTAGTGCTTCAACTTTGAGAGAAGTCTGGCAGTTTGGTACAGAAGTAGCACTTCCACTGCTCTTTTTCTGAAGAACTGCAAATGGAGATGTGCCTGAATGTAACTTACAACACTATAGCATCAGCATTGAGTTTGTGCCTTGTAAGTTTGCACTGGCTGTAGATACAAACCATCATTAGGATATCTAGAATACTCTTAACTTCCATTATCATTGTACAACTCTATCCTGCAAATGCTTTGTTTAACTTGCATTAAAAGAAATTTGCACATTTTAGGTGTGTATGTTCTATGTACATATGCACATATATGATCATCTTTTGATGGGGGTTGGTTTCTGTACATATTTTGTGTACTTTATAAATCATAGGATGGGTGACATTTTCTGTACTTAAATGAAGTAAAATGTTATAGTACAACATCAACTATGTTCTTTGAGTATTTCTTCAATGTTAGGTTCAAGTTTTTACTGCTTTATTATTTTTAGACTTGTTTCTATGTTTAATAGCTAAATGAAATATTTAGTTAAAAATTGATTGATCTGCAAGGTGCTGAGCTTTTGTTTACTAACATGATGAAACATTCTTTCCAAAATCCTTCAGTTTCACACAGCTTTACCTTTGTCTAACATCAGAATGTGTAAATGTGAATCAGTGGGCTGTGAATCTTGCTGTGGACCTTTGTGGGGACAGCAGGAGAGGGAGTGGGTGAGGGCGTGAATTCCAGTGCAGGTGGGTGAAGGCAGCTGTGGTTAGGAAACGTAATCCTCGTTGTGACACGATCACTTTTTTGTTTTCTCTTGTGACCACTTTCGAAGTGAGCCACATACTGGCAGGGCTGTCAGTCAAAGGTTTGAAGCTACTGTTTGAAGCACTTAATCATAGAATCACAGAATCAAGTGGGTTTGAAAAGACCTCCGAGATCATCAAGTCCAACCCTTGGGCCAACTCCAGTCCCTTTACCAGATCATGGCACTCAGTGCCAGGGCCAATCTGCATTTAAAAACCTCCAGGGATGGGGAATCCACCACCTCTCTGGGCAGCCCATTCCAATGCCTGATTACTCTCTCTGGAAAGAATTTTTTTCTGCTCTCCAACTTCAATTTCCCCTGGCAGAGCTTGAGCCCATGCCCCGTTGTCCTATTGCTGAGTGCCTGGGAGAAGAGACCAACCCCCACCTGGCTGTACCTTCCCTTCAGGTAGTTCTAGACAGTGCTGAGGTCACCTCTAAGCCACTTGTCTCTTGACCTTTTTTAAAATGAGAGTCCTTACTGCAATCTTAAAATTCTCAGGAATGTTCTTTTTTTTTTTCCTTTTTGTTATAAGCAGATTTGTTCTATGCATTTCCAGAAGCTTAACTGTGTAATCTCTAATGTAAAAGAGAAGTATACTGTGTGTTTTAAATTTACATCTTGCTGCTTGCTCAGTTGTGGGATGGCATCTGTAACAGAACTTTTAATGTTTGATGTTGAAAGCTGTTTTTAGAAATATATTCCAAATAAACTTTGCTGCTTAGAGTTGCAGCTGCAAGTACAACTTTTGATTTGCTGTCTTTGTAAAATGGCAGTAATATATATCACAGAGCTTCTTAGCTAAGTTATCCCATAATAATTATAGCCAAACTGAGGGGAGGAGGGGACATGCAAAATCACTTTCTTAGTTTTCAGTGTTAGTTAAAAATACTCTAAATGAAAGAATTTATGAAAAGTTAGTTTGTCTGTAAATAGTGGACAAACTAGTTGTATATTTTTAATGAGTATGGTCTTTGGCTGATTAATTTACAAATTTTTTTCATAACTTCTGGTGTTACTTCTTAGTCTGACTGCAACATGAAAAAATGTTATTTTCCTTCCTGTGCGTAAAATAATTGTTCAATTAAATCACTTGTATGTGTGTTTGTTGTGCTCTTCACAGATGGTTTCCTCACAATTACATTAAATTTTGGATTTCCTGTCACTTCTGGTATACCTCTTGAGGAATATACTCATAGGGTTAGAAGAGCTCAGTAAATTAACTCCTTATATTTTTTCCTGTGTTGCCTGACTCACCTCAAATTCCAGAGTCCTCTTTCCTCCCTGGTTTTTTTTACCTTTTGCCTCATTCTCTAGCATGACAAAAACATACAATATATGAAGTTTCTCGTGAATCTCTTTAAGTTTTCATTTGGTTTGTTTTTCAGATCTGCTGGTCTTTGAATATACTTACATGCTTTTAATTAGTGGAGCAGAACAGATGTACCTGAGGGAGATACTCTGGAATTGCCTTTTGTTTATGCTCCTGCCTATCAGTTTGTTCTTTTTGTCAGATGAGGCAAAGAACCTGCTGAATGTTCACTGGTCAAGCGTTTCAATCTGCTTTTAGTGTTTATTTAGTCTTCTTAATAAGAATATTCTGGGGGTTTTTTGTTGAGGATTATCTTGACAGGAAGCTTTTTAATAGTTCTTAATGCGTTGAAATATATGGGAACATCTTCATTTCGCTGTTTACTCTTTCCTTCCTCCAGAATGACAAACCTGTTTCATGATTGGCTTCCATACATGTTTTTGGTCTTACCAGATTCATCCTAATAATCATGGTTGACTTAAAGCCATTCCTGTGACTTACGTAAACTGTTGCAAGAACTCGGTGGACTGTTGTTTCCTACTGTGCTGCTGATAATTAGTCCATATCAAAACATTGTCCCTTTTATTCTTGAGCAGGCAGTTTTTGTTGTAGCTCTTGTGCCATCGCTTCAGCACTTACCCCTTCAGTTTTTCTTTAGCTTTTTATTAACATTTTAATCTAGAGATTTAACTCCACAAATCCACTGTCGTCATAATTAGCTGTGTAAAAACTGTTCTAATTGTTTGTTCATCCTCTGTCCTGGCATTTGCGTGGTGACAGCCCAGGTATTAGATAAGATTGTCCTGTTTTTATCTTTTGGTCCCTGTGACCTAATTACAATTCTTCCTCTCCCTCCCCACCTTTACACACAAACACACGCCCTTCTGATGGTGGCTTTTTGACTAGGTCACTGTTTCGTGCCATTTCGTGTTTATTCGCCTTTGCATCCCTTATCCTACCCAAGAGGCTCCAACCTGATGAATAAATGCTCAAGGATGCTTCTTCATCACATCAGCTCCATGTCTGGGGACACTGGAGTTCATCTGTTGGTAGCACCTGTACATGGTACCTGCCACAAGTACAATCTGCTAGTCTTTTGCCAAAATACTTGACATTTTTGGGCTCGTTTATTTGAACTGCTCAGCCATTAGTCATGAAAACACAGTACAATGTCCTCTGTGCATCACGGCAGGAGCCAAGTTCCCTTCTACATACACTTTGGTTGTGTTTTGAGACATCTCCAGGAAATAAGTCACAGACACCTGAGCACAGGCCTGATGTTGATACTGAAGCCAGGTTTTTGTTTCCTGCCTGTTGACCTATTATCAGGCACTGTGATATGAATTAGCAAGACCTGCTTTTGTTTGCCCTCCCTCCTCCTCTGCTGCCTCAACTCATTTAAATCCAAGCTATTCAAGGCAGGGACTTTGCTTTCAAACATGCTCAGTGTCACATGTGTGCTGTAAACTATAAACAGTAATTTCCTCTGACTCACTGTTGTCAGCCGATGGCCATCCACAGGTAATTTGTTACAAAAATCTCAGCTGGAGTATTTGCCTTCTGCTGCTTCTCTGTCCATGTCTCAGCAATAACAAGACAGCTAGGAGAGGGACTGAGAAAGTTGCTATAAATATCACCATCTCATACAGGAAATATAATGGCAAATGAGGAGTGTTATTTACAGCTGTGACTTAGGCTCTGGCAGTCAAATGAATCGTTTACCCAACAGAACATTAGGAAAACATGAAAATTAAAACTGTATGAATTCAGATTGTCATTTTTGCTTCCTCTCCTTGTAGGCTGGAGCATGGGCTGTAGCTGGGAGGCTCTGACTTATCAAATCTTTAGATAAGAGTTTAGAAAATCTGGAAAAGTAGCTGATTAATGTTTTCAAATGTTCCATTTAAACTGCCAGTTGAAATGCTCATGCTTTTGGCTGACTATGTGTGAGCTCACTTGGAGTTGTAATGATGTTTTAATTAATTAATCACAGCTATTAATTGCTCTGTAGACAACTGAACAGCAAAGAAATTACTGTTGTATTCATCTTTACACCTGCTCTTGTTCTTAAGTGGTGTGTTTATGTCCAGCCTTGTTCTGTCTCTATAATTTAAAAATGTAGGGGTTTTATTTGTTCTTACCTGCCCAGAAGCCTCATGCCCACGGTGCACGTGTCCACTGTCAGTATGGAAATGAGCAGGCTCCATGCCTATCTGACAGCAAACCTGGTGTAATTGCAGTGCAGCAATAGTTTCCACAGGAGCCACAGGACCTACTGACAGAGACTTAAACCTTCTGTCTGCCCTTCACCAGCTTCAAGATAGAGAAGGGGGGCCCACATAAATAGATACTGCCATTGCCCAAACTCACACAGAGGGCTGTGATAGCTGTGCACACCCAGAGGTACAAACCCTGGCAACAAACACCTCAAAAACATACAGGTACCCACGTGATGACCCACCAAACACACAGTGGTAGGCACTGCCAAGTTACCTTAATCCAGGAAGTGTAGCACGGCAATGGGCTCACTGTTTCCAGGTTTAGATGGGTTCAGTCCAGCTGGGAACAGATTTACTGGGTTTTTTTGGAGGTGGTGGGACATGGTGGTGTTCTTCCTGGGCAGTTTGAGCCTCTGCATGGGGTGGATGAAATCTCCAAAGACACGTGCAGGGGCCGTGCTTCAGAACTGTAGCTGGCCCAGGGTGCAAACTGACTAGTGAACAGGGGCAGCAATGCTGATGCTCTGGGCTGCTATGGGGTTTTGTCCTAGTTGTCACCTGTGTAAAATGGTTTCCACAAGCTGTGAGGCGTTTTGGCTTATTCTCTTGGGCCTTCTTTTGTGTAAAGCAGACTTGCTTCACTGCAGTAGATCCTGCAAACACATGATGTTTCTTAGAAGAAGAAAAAGGTTCTGATGAGAATTTTCCTTTGATGTGAATGCTAATTGGCAATTTATGCCTGCCTCTTTCCTGTTGCTTTTGACTAATTTTCTGGGGTTTTGTGGTTCTCGTTAATTTCGGTTTCTTTCTTTTTTTGCCTGACTTACCCTCTGTCCTTCACACCATTTTTTGTTTCTCAGACAGAAGATAAGGCACTGATTTCTTTTTAAATCTTATTTCAAAGCTCTTCATGTTCTGATATTTCTCCAGTGTTTATAGCAAAGCAAGCTTATATAGAACAAAGCTCTGATTTCCATTTTTCCTTCAAAGCATCAGGCCCATCTGTACACCCTGTCCTTTCCTGGGCTGACAGCAGGAAGGCAATGGGCTGTACTTGGAGGAGCACAAGTAATGCTGAGGTATTTGATAGCAATGCAAGGGGGGAAAGTGCTTGAATTGCTTGTTTTCAGCAGCCTATATTATACCTGTCTCTTGGGTTAGAGGAGGAGAACTGAGCTATGTACAAGGCATCTAAATTTCCATTGCACAGTAGCAGTTTCTCTGTAGTGAATGCCAAAGATAATTTATCAGGGACTCATGACAAGGGCAGATGTTGTGTAATTTCCTCCAAGAAATAAACACCAGCCTCTTGCCAATGCTGTCAATATCCTGTGTGTTACCTGTAACTGGAAACAGACTTAATTCAGGTTAAAAGATTGAGCAAACAAAGTTATCTGAATTGCTTTGACAGAGAACCTGGCATGAACCTGGAGAATGTAACCTCAGTTCTTCCAGTATTTTTAAGAGTGCAGCTACCAAGCAAAGAGCAATGGGAGAGTACGACGCTGTCCCATGAAGCAACGTGGGATAGGGCAAGCAGCTCTAGAAACAGAACGTGTTGTCAATGAGAGGCACGAAGAAGACCTGGAGAGCAATGCAGTAATTTCCAAGTACCTAAGATCACCTACAAAAGGTAGGTTTTTAAGAAACCAGACGCCTACCAAGACTACAAATCCTTAATTCAACCTTTCGTAATAAGGTAGTCATATGAATGTGAGCATAGTAGACATGGCTTGACTGAATGACTTGGGTGTTATAACTGACAGCTTAACCTCAAAGCAGAGAAAACTCATGAAGCTTTAGGACCTGTGAGTCTTTAAAGATCATAGACGTATGTGTTCCCAAAGGCATTATATAAAGCACAAAATTATGCCTATTTTGGAAAAATAACAGTAGCAGCTTGAGTGGGAGTAACTTCATCTGCAAGTTGCTCAACACAAATCAAGTGAAGTGAAATAGGCCAGAAGTTGTCGGTAGTCTGGTAGTCTAACTACAAAAATTTTCTCTATCTGGCTAAAAAGTGAAAACTTTCATGAAAATACATATCCAGGAAGGTAATAATGACAGTAACGAAGGTAAAGACTGAGGGAACACAAAACTAGACACAAACATCACACAAGCAATGTGGGAGCTTCAATGGTATTTCCTAAAGGATGCAGCTGAAAACAACCAGGAAAGGCTTCCTCTATCAGCTGTCCACATAGAATTTCTATCTGAAAACCTGAAAACGTACAGTGACCAAGGAGCTCATCTCTTCATGGATAAAATTCTATATTAAAGCTCTCTCTGTCATAGTATCATAATATGAGCTTAGAGATGGTAGCTGCAGTAGCAGAGGATTTTCTAGACAGGTAGTGGGCAAGGGCAGGTGATGCTGTGGTAACCCTCACAGTACTCTTACCTGAGTTTGTTAAAGTGGCAGAGGGGTTTTTCAGGTCTTCGAGGCTTCCCTTTCTCTCATTATCCAGTCTTGAAGCAGGAGGTCTCTGTCACCCCACAGCAAACACAGCACTGGCATCTTCTCCTCTTCCATCCCCCTGAAGCACAAATTCCCTGTCAACACATATCTTTGATCCCTCTGGTCATCAGATCTTGCTTTATGCACTCTGCAGTTCAGCTACTCCTTAGGACACTGGAGAAAGGAGGCAGTTGCCACCAGATGGGGAACTATGAGGCACGATAGGAGCTGCAACTGATTTTGTTGGCAAAGGAGGAAAGGCTGTTCTGCAGTGCTGAGAAGTGGAAGGCTGCAGGGGCAAGGTGTGGAAAGCCAGAGCAACTCCAGAAAAGGCTGACATATGTCACATCTTGAAATAATGTTAATTGTAATAATGGCTCTTACAGATCAATTTTAGGATGAACTTCAAAATGCAAGTGTGAGAAAAATCTCGTGTTGAAGAATTTTTAGAGAGACGAGTTGAAGGAGCAAAGCAAAAATAGGGTTTTAATGGCCAATACTGTGTACACAGGGTTCCTCCCCAGCCAAATCGCCGAGGACCACACGGAGGAGGGAAGGGTCACCCCCATTTATTTCCTTCACGCCACGCCCCTTTCCCCCCTCCAGGAGTCCAGCCCTCCGCAGTCCATGTTTGGCAGCCTGCACTCTGATTCGAAGTCCTCACTTCTTCACTGCCTTCTTTGGGCAATTTCTTGCTGCGCCATCAACGCTGATTGGCTCATCCACTTGCCCTCTCAGGCCCTCACACCGGCCGCAAGCCCTGGCAGCAGCCCCTCTGCTGGGACTGCAGCCTCACAGACTTCCCGCCAATTTTCGCCTGTCTAACCTGCATGTGGAGAAATTCCCCCCCCCCTTAAAGGGCCAGTCCCAATTTCAATTAACACAGAACCTTTTAATTAACCCAACCCCTTCTTTCCACACCTCCCACAACGAACCCTCCCTTTTTATTTCTCACACAAGGACTAAGCTTACTCCAATAAAGACTGCAGCATGTCTGCTTATTAGAAGAATTACCACTTTTCATTAGGAATAAAAGAATCTTCTTACCCAGCATTCAAGGTAGAATAAGTAGTGAAGAAAATCATACTTGCTACACCTGAGAGGAAGGCAGTTTTGGTGGAACTACATTTTCAAACTCACCAGCGTGTCACTTCTACATGTATAGTGCACTTTCTTGTACATGTTCAATGATTGTGGCCCAGCAGTGGGTTCCCAGGGGCTGGGTGCAATAAGGTGGGATGAGCAGCAAAGCACTGGGGAGTACTTGTTGAACACACACTTCGTGTCTCTGTAGCTTTACCCAGCCAGACAACTGCTGTTATCTATAATATCACCTGTGCTGTCTTGTAACATGAACTTCCATTGTAATAATATGCTTAAATATAATTTTGAGGGCGGTCCCGTGGTGTAATGGAGAGCACTCTGGACTCTGAATCCCAAGGACCTGAGTTCGAGTCTCAGTACGGACCGTCCCCTGGCAGTTCAAGCCTCCCTGCCATCCGATCCTGTCAGATCTTGATGCTCAGCAAGGTCAGCCCCAGTCAGTACCAGGTGCTGTGACAGTCCCGAGGACTTCACTGTCACTGTCCAAGCTCGCTCGGCCGTGGCAGATGGACCTTAGGACTTAAAACGGTGGGGCCAGTTCTGCGCACGCTGTGCCTCACCTAAAAAATCCACTGTGCAGGCTGGAAGGGCCCACCCACGTGGGGAGAGCTCTTCCCAAATCTTCATTCGCGAAGTCTGGCCGTATATACATAATTTTTCACATGATAAGACCAATTGAGAATGAGTGCTCTTATGTCAAGAGACCAAGTGGATGTCCCTGGGTGAAAAGCCTGCACTTTGTGCAGATATTTAAGTACATTTTAGCGCTGAGCCTCTCAATGCAAAGACCAGCCATAGCCTGCTTCTTCCTGTGCTTGTTCCTCTCTCTCTCAGCAGTACTTTTCCATGCCACCTGAGGAGAGGTAGGCTGCTCAGCCTTCTCCTCCAACCCACAATTCACAGCATCCCTAGGAATGTTTAGCAAGCTAAAGGAGTCTCATGTCCAAGTGTGAACAGCAAATTGTTCCAGTATGAAGTCTGGTATGAGTAGCTGTACCCAATGAAAAGAAACACAGATACTAAATGAAGTTCAAGATCATCTTGGTCCCAAGTTTAATTTATGCCTTTTTTAATCAGACAGTAAAGATTTGTTTTTACTACTGGGTTGTCATTAATTTTATTTCAATAGATCTACTGCTCAATATGCAAAATATCAGTACAGTTACTTCTTCAACATAAAATAAAAATAAATAAATTATATAATGGCTCAGAATTTACAAGTAGTTCATTTTGGATATTGGTTTTCTTTTTTTTTTTTACAACTCTGTCAAACACTTTAAGCAGTTAAATAAGTTTGAAGAACAGTGTGAAGACAAAAATCTGATTTAAATAGTGTTTTTCAGCATTTTTGTTCCTAGATTGTTCATCCCTAAACAGATGCAGATGCCCTGGGGAACCAGGCTGGTGGCTGGGCTATATAAGTACCCATCACCTGCTTTTGTACCTCATGATCAGCCACCACCATCTCCTCTGCTCCCAGCAGGCAGCCTCAGTCCAGCCTGAGCCCTGCCTGCCTACAAGCACCACTGCCTGTGGGCACACAACCCTGGGCAGTATTTCTGCAGAGCCCCTGGCCCATCAGCCCTGCCCGAGTTCATCATGACAAGGGCTCCTTGTGGCTGTGAGGGCTCTGGGATCCATCCCTGCTGGAAGCAGGCACCTCCTGGATGACATGCTGAGTACAGCAGCACTGGAAATTTCCTTTTAAGAGAACCCACAAGATTAGGTTAACATTTACAAGCAGAGGGAGTACCTGGACAGGGTATTCTGGGAGCTCTGTTGCCCTGCAATATAAAGACAATTCTATGAGCTCTACCCAGTATGACAACTAGTACATAAGGAGCTGTACAGCTACAAGGTGGCTGGTTTTTTGTTTGGGGGAAGCACAGACAGGGAGATAATTGGATGTGATAAACATTTCAGTCACACTCTGTTAGTCACC
This sequence comes from Sakesphorus luctuosus, assembly GCA_013396695.1. Lineage (NCBI taxonomy): Eukaryota > Metazoa > Chordata > Aves > Passeriformes > Thamnophilidae > Sakesphorus > Sakesphorus luctuosus. The sequence goes on along the minus strand of VWZD01011332.1, from coordinate 272,050 downwards.
ATGGTACGCAGGCCATCACTTAGTTCCTCTTTCCCAAGTATCCTCTACAGACAAATGTCAGGGACAGGCAGTATGTTAGAATCATGGAATCATAGAATTGATTGAGTTGGAAAAGACCTCCGAGATCATCAAGTCCAACCCTGGGTCCAACTCTAGTCCCTTTANCTCCAGCCCCTCAGTATCTTTCCTGAACTAAGGGGCCCAGAACTAAACACAATACTCAAGGAGTGGCCTCACCAACACAGAGTACAGGGGAAGGGTCACTGCACTGGGCCTGCTGGCCACGCTATTTTTGATTCAGGACAGGATCCCATTGGCCTTCTTGGCCACTTGGGCACACTGTTGGCTCCTGTTGAGCTTCCTGTCAATTAGTACCCCCAGGTCCCTTTCTGCCTGGCTGCTCCCCAGCCACTCTCTGCCCAGCCTGTAGCACTGCATGGGGTTAGATGGATCCTTTTTTGATCACCTACCCTTATGTTCCTATTAACTATTCTTCCTAAGGGATACAAGATCAAAGAAGTCGGTTGACAGGAACCACCTATTTAGGCTGCCATTATTCGAAAACCTGGAGCTTCCCAGGAATTCCAGAATTATTAACATGTCTCTAATCTCTAATTAATGCTAATTTCTTAAGAAGGTTGTTGGATACCACATCTATGCTTGCTACAAAAATACCAAAAAAACAAAAAAACAAACCAACCAAAATACCAAAAAGCAGGGGGGTGGGAAAGGCTAGAAAAGAAAGCAAGTTGTTTTGGAAAGAGAAAAGAAAAAAGTTATTTTCCTTAGCCATGGAACTTACTTTTTCACTGTTACTTCTTTTTCTAAATGCAGTAGGACAGGCTGGATGGAAATAATTTCAAGACGACTCCAGCTCTATCACAGTGTAGCCTATGGATCCTGGCCTCCCATCCCCCTTCCCAATATGCAGAAAACACAACCAGAAAATTCAGGAGATGAACAGGTAGGCACAATACAAGTGACTCCAGAGCCTGGAGACTGCAACCATGCCACCTGCTCTTCCAAAACTTCATTCCTTCTCCTGAAGGCCTCTTAAAGAAAGACATGTTTCTTTTACGTGTACCTGACATGTTTTTGGAGCATTTATCTTTCAAAAAGATCAAAAGGACGTTTCTAATATTAGCCATTTGTCCTGTAGTATTAGCAATTCACAAATTTATTTCCATGTTTAAATGACAGCTTTGGTTCTATAGCTGCCACACTTTGGCTCATATCGAATATCTCAACCCACAATATTGTCACTGAAAAAGTCTGTTGAAAGATTTAAATTAACAAAACTGAGGAAGCAGAAAACCACAGCTGCAACAGCTCTTATAGTCTGCTTTCATTTACTTGTATTACCTGTCCTTCTCTAAACACATCACTGTTGTACTGAAGCTTTTGCAGATTAATTAGCAAAGTAATGAGCATGTTTTATCCATTCTTTTTCCCTCCCCATCCTCAGGGTATATACAGACACCAGTCAGCTTGCCCTTGAAAATTATACTCTTTGTGATGTTATTTATGAAGTTCAGATCAATTAAGTATTGCTTTTTGCATAACTGCCCTTTGGAATGGTGCTATGATGTTTACGTTAGCGTTCAGTTTCCATTTCCACAGTCACTGAGAAAACAGTTCTACTGTAAACAATTCCCTAGTGCCAGGAATGCACGAGGTGAATGAGGTCATGTCAGAGGAATACAAACCAGGTAAGTCAGGAGGGCAAACATTCGTTTCCCTTGGGATTCTTTAAAAGAATCAAAACCATCCGCTGGGGAATTCATTGGTGAATTGCATGGACTTCATAAGGGCTGGAATACACTTTTCACCCAGAAATACAGGACACTTTAAAATGCAGAGAACAAAACAAGAGCCAATATTATCAGAGCTGCACTGTCAATCCCAAGGTTGTTAAGGTGACCAAAAGAAAAAAGCAGTATGGATTTCTCCATAAAATCTACTATAGGGGAACTCCACTTTAGTGTAGAAGGTCTTTTAATGTTTCCTAAATTGTGAATGTAACTGCGGCTGAACAGGACCATTCTGTGACTTCAAGGATTCTCAAGGTCCCCTACCAATATATTTAACCTTCATTTTACCGGGAGTTAAGTGCAGATGATTTTTTGCACTCATGTCCTCACTTCACCTCAATCTTGAGAGTTATGACATGAAAGACAGATTTATCTCTGTCTGCTTTGCTTTATCTCTATACTGCTGACATTTGAGCTTTGAAAGTCTCATTGTCTTTTGTGGTGGAAATCTATAAATAGTCTATAGTTATTATCTGATTAATCTCCTCTTTTGTGTCAATTTGGTACTGTTGGAAACACTACACATATAGACTGTCCTATACCTCAAAGAGGAAATGAAGTATCTGGTTGTTGCTTTTTCCTATCCACATCTTATTTTAACTTCTGCTAAGAACAAAATTAACATACTTTTCTTAGATGGATCACCAATCAACTTCCATTGTTGTCACTGTAGCAGCTAACATTTTATTACGCACCATTTCTTCCTCTCACTTCCTTGTACCTACACCTGTGTAGCACTGGTCTCAAAATGCCACCAAAGACATATTGCAGGTCAATCCCATTTAAAAACTAATCCTTGGTTTTCTCATCCTTTTACTGCATCAAATTCAGGTTCTTTGTTCTCACCCTGAAAACTGCATAATCCCTGCCCACAACTCTGTTTCCATTTCCACCTACTCACTCCTTCTAATCTCCTCTCCAATATTATTTTCACGCCCTTCTGCACACCCTCTTGCCTAGGGGATTTTGGGTTTTCTTTTCTTTTCTTTTTTTTTTTGGTTAACTGTTTTGTACAAGTCAATGACTGCATATTAACTAATGAGAAACAGTAATTTGAGTGATTTTTTCCGTTACAAATCATTATCCCTTAAATTAAAAACATACCAAATGCAGGCATTTATACTAAATAAATATCTAGATATCTAAGTCAAATATATGGAATTATTTTATTCAGGCTGCTCTGGAAGGGGTTTTTATTTGTTTTATTGTTATGCCTTAAAGCTAAAAACCATGCTTTTATCTTCTTTTAATGTGAATAACATGAAAAACCTGTAGTTTCACCCAGCAGGCAACACCATGGTGAAAAAAAAAATTGGATTTAGAAGAAGAAAGCAGCATGAACTCCAACTGCAGCCAGCAGAACCCAGTGGAGCTCGACTGTGCTGCAAACCAAGTCTCACAGAATCTACATCTGTTTTTACTGGGGGCAGTGATGTAAAATAGGCTTTAAAACATGCCATTTAAAGTCTGCTAATTATATTTCATAAAACTTTCAAGCTTTCTACCTCACTGACACACAGTGTTTTCCCATACAAGGGAGAGCTCTCTGCTCTCATCCCTTTACGATTGCACATCACAGGAACGTTCCAACACACAATTTTTTTCATCATGTCAATTGGTAACCTCAGGCAACATATTAAAAACTTTATGTACAAAACGGTGCTTTGTATTTAATACGTTTTTGTAAGCACATGAGAAAGCTGATGTAAGAGGTATTGCCATACTTTGGTATACTTTGACAGGCTGAGAATCACAGAATCACAGAGGTTGTTAGAGTTGGAAGGGACCTCTGGAGATCATCCAGTCCAACTCCTTTGCCAGGGCAGGGTCACCTGGAGCAGCTGACACAGGAATGTGTCCAGGTGGGTTTGGAATGTCTCCAGAAAGGGAGACTCTGAGACCTCCCTGGGCAGCCTCTTTTAGTGCTCTGCCACGATGAATGTAAAACACCTCATGCTGAGGTGGAATTTCCTGTGGTTTAGTTTATGCCTTGGGCTCCCTGCCCTGTCGCTGGGCACCACTGAAAGTGCCTGGCACTGTCCTCTTGGCACCCACCTTTGAGGTATTTATATACATTGTTGAGATCCCCTCTCAGTCTTCTCTTCTCCAGACTGAACAGGTTCAGCTCCTGCAGTCCCTCCTCCTAAGAGCGATGCTCCAGTCCCTCAGTGCTTTGCTGGACCCTGAGAAGGTGGAACTGAAGAAGTTGGGGCTGGAAATGAAAAGTTTGCATGAAGCCCTCCTAGCAGCCTCCCAGTATCTGAAGGGGGCTGCAGGGAACATGGAGAGGGGCTGGCTCTTCATCAGGAATTGTAGTGATAGGGCTACAAATGGATAGAGGGGAAATCAGGTTAGATATACAGAAGAAATTCTTTACCGTGAGCTGGTGAGACACTGGCCACAGGTTGCCCAGAGAAACCACGGATACCCCATGCCTGGAGGTGTTCCAGGCCAGGCTGGATGCAGCTTTGAGCAACCTGGTCTGGTGGAAGGTCTCCCTCAGGGCTGGAAGGCGTCCCTTGATTGGGGGACTTATGCTTATTAATTGATAGTTATTAATTGATATACCTATCATAGAATTTGCTAAGTAGTTATAAAAATCACTGTATAGCATATGGCAAAAATCACAAGGTGCAGACCTGTCCTTGAAGATGCCGTACTGTGCTAATTAAAGCAGCCTGGGTACCACATAAAACGAAGATAAATCAGAAGGTATGTCAAAAGAACATGGTAAGTGGAGAAATTCGCCAATTAGACCAGTTACAGTTGCCAACACATCCGGTTTGAAGCAGTTCTGAGCAAAAGGTAAAAAGTTCACGGTAGGAAGAGAACTGTCTTCATCCCCAAAGACCACCAGAGACCCCCGCCCTGAATTACCAGGAGGAAAAGCGCAGGCTCAAGGAGGAGTGGCACGGGGCGGAGAAAATGGAAATCAGTTCTTGAAATTCATTATAATAACCCTGCCTTCTCTAAGAAATAATGTTTATGCATGAAGAACTAATGAATATGTATAACTTACTTGCATATAAACAAGTTGTTCACTCGACCAGGTCTGCATGTTTTTTTGGAGGAGCTGTCCCTCATGCACCCACGCCTAGAATAAAGTGCCTCTCTATAACCCTACTGGATACAAAGTCTTCCTTCCACAAATCACCCTCAGGGTTGGAAGGCGTCCCTCGGGGCGGGCCCGGCCCGGCCTGGCGCCCTTTGCCTCCAACCATGACCCCGCGAACGCCCTGAGGCTCCAATCGGCGCGCCCCGTCCCTGCCGCTCCACCAATCCGCGGGCCCGTCCCTGCTGCTCCACCAATCCGCGGGCTCCCTCTTGTTCCTGTTGACCAATCCGAGCCCGCAGGCCCGCGCGGGCCCGCCCCCCGCAGCCAATAANCCCGGCGCGCACGTCGTGGTGAGTGAGGGGGACCCTCCCGTCCCGGCAGGGAGCGGCGCGGCCGCTCGGCCCCGGCCCCGGGAAGCCGCGGGGGCTGCCGAGCCGCCCTCCCCTCCCGCTGCCCCGAACCCGCCGGGCAGGGCGAGCACAGGGAGCCGAGCCGGGGGGTGGCTGCGGGAGCCCCGCTGCGGGAGCATCTCGGTGGGGAGCGGGGGTTTGGGGGAGCAGCGTGCCCGGGCGGACAGCGGAGCGCCAGGGATGCCCCCGGCAGCGCCAGGAGTCTTGGCAAAGCTGGTGGTGCCACCCGGAGCTACCAAAACGCGGAAGCCACAAGTGCCGGGTGATAAGGGAATTATCTGTCCCGATGGCTCTGACAACCGCTGTGTGTCCCGGCTGGCTTTAGGCGATGGTCTGAGTCACCATCTTCCAATCTCAGCGCTGACTTTTTGATACGTTCCTTTTGTATTCTCCAAGTCACCGGTTACCTCGAGTTTTGTTTACTTTGAGCATCTCCCACGGTATTTTAAGTGGGGGCGGGAGAGATGCGCTCTTAAACTAAAGGCAAACTCTATGGTTTCCTTGGTCCAAGAAACCAAGTCAGGTATGAGGAAACGGAAAAAAAAATACAAAGGAAGTAGTCAGATGACACTCGTGCACCTTTTCATCTTTAAGCATGTAGATAACCATGTCTTGGAGCAGTATTTCCACAGGGTGGTAGAAGGCAAGTCTTTAGAAAGAGGTCTTCAGAAGAACGTACTGTTGGAATGGTCCCTAAATGGTGCCCCACTATTATGTGGCTTGGGGAAAGGGGACAGAAAGGGGAACACTACGCAGGTGCTTTCGGATGGATCACAGAGTAGCGAATTTGAGAACAAATGACCTGAGCGGTTCAAACATTCAGGGTCCTACAATCAGCTTTCTGAATTTAGCTCTAAATCCCCAGGGTGTGTTCTCTGCAGAGAAAATGTAGTTTACTGTCTGGTTAGATGCACTTTAAAGGGTGAGTAGCACTTGGAGATGTCCTTTATCAGAGTGGGAGGTTGGGATAATCCTGAAGTGAGACCTTGTAGGTGCAAGTGAGTTTACAGGTACTATAAGGTTTTGATTGCTGGGTTGTTGTGTGCTTTTTTTATCGTGTGTGTGTGTTGTTGATTTGAGTGGGTGGTTTTGAGCTCTCTATGTTGTCTTTTGTTACGTTTCAGGGGTTTTATTATTTTTGGAGTCCCTCTTTGGAGGATGGAGCTGTCCTCAGAAAAATTCAGACCTGTCCAAGTTGCAAGAGTATTCCCAAGTTACTTTATGCAGTAGGTGTTACTTGGGTGCTGTAACTGGCTTTACAGCATCGTATTTTGTGTGAGGTGTGTTCGAGGTTGCATTAAGGTTCTCAGGTTATGGCTCTTCCCCCACAAGAGTAATTGTTAAGGAGGAACCTTTCAGTCCTGTGCAAAAGCAAAGGTGAAGGAGACTTAAGGACCTTCTGTGACTTTTATGAAGAAACAATAGCAAACATAAAAAGTGAAATTGATTTTCTTTAGATTTTTTAAAATTTTATTTATATTTTCAATAATTATTCAAAATTTTGTTCATTTTGCAGAGTGATTAAATTCTTTAAATGTTATTGTGCTGATTCTTCTAATCAGAATGGTTAATTTTAAAAAGTTCACATTGAAAATTATGAGAATATTCTTGCTGAAGCCTCTCTGTAGCTATTGCTGCAATTATATTGGTGGTTACGTTAAATTTGGTACAAGAGAAAGTCTAAATGACAACATTCCTGCAAGTCTCATAAAATTAGGAGCTCAGCTAGAGATGTAACTATATGAATATGATGTGGGAAAGGCTGTAGATGCATCTAACTTGATGGCATAAAATTCTGAGGGCAAACAGTTCTGTTGGTGTCACCACTTGCAGAACTACTTGTTTTGATTTTGACTTCAGTTACGCTTCTAAAGTGTTGGTGCAAAGTAATGAACTGTGGAACAGTTCTTAGATTTGTAGATGCTGTTAATAATGGTGGACACATTTGGATTTCAAATTTTCTAATGGCATGAATAAGGAAAAACACTGGATGATGGTAATCTAAATCAGAAATATTGTTCAATAAGTCCACTCTGGGTGTGTAAAGTGAGTTTTTCATCGTATGCTGGGAGTAAATGTTCTCTGCTACTGAAATGACTGAGAGACTTTATGAAAATATGTAAGGACCATAACATGGTCTAAGGACTTCTATGAATTCTTTTCATAGAGAAACAGCAAAATCTGTTTGAGGCCTCAATTAAACCCCATCTTGACATAAACAAAAGAATAAAGACCTGCAAATTGTGTATTTAGCTGGTTAAGCCCTGAGAGTGATTGCCATTGCATAGTAAATATAATTTTTCAAGATATAGCTCAATAATTTGTTTTTCTGAAGCAGAAAAAGTCAATCATATATAGAAACTCTTCTTTCTGGGGGCCTGTTGAAAGTATAGTGAAAATGTATCTGTTACTTTGCTAAAGAAAGGTCGTTGGGTGACTTCAGAGGCTGTTACACACCAAATATTGAATTTTCAACTTAAATCAGCATTCTTTTCACTTTTAATCCTTTAGAAAAATGTTTTTCTTCACTCCTAACAGTTATGGTTAATATGGTTAATACATGTTTGAGTTATGGTTAAGTAACTGACTCACTCTGCCTTTTGGGATAGGAATTGGAAGCAGAAAACTTGTGGGGTTTTTCCCCTCTGTCCTCTGCCAGAGTCATTTGCATGAAGAAAGCACTTTCTGTGTTAGGCAAGACATGGTTTCTGGAGAAATCACAGAATTATAAGAGTCTCCTATTCTTAGAGAAGAATAGGACTGCTATTCAGGGTGAGAATCTACAGAACTCTGAATTACTCATCCTCCAATCTTGTGGGTTCCCCCCAGCCCTTATCTGCTATGTATTTCTGTGACCCCAGTTAGCACCATTAAATCAGAAGGACTTCTCTGCTCTCAAGTTGGCTTAGGCATCAGGTTTAGCTTATTTTAAACAAAATTATTTTAGATATTTAATACTACTTTTTTTTCTTCTTTTTATTTCTAGCAGGACTAGGAAAATGTTCTTGAATATAGGGTATAAAAGTTATTTTTGTGCTGTAGAGCTGCTGCTTCTTGTGCTGAACTACTCCATGCTTCAAAATTCAGAAGACTTTTACATCTTTGCCATTGGCTTTAACTCTCTTCTTGTGTCTCAGGCTACGTACGAGCACATGTCACCAATTCTGTAAAAGGAAGCTGTTATTTTGGTGGCTGGTTGCAACTGTAGACAGGAATATGAAAACAGGATAAGGCAGTCACCACTGCTTCATGTACACTGCACTCACTTGTATCACCCTTAACTGCCCTTTGTCAGGGATGTTACACCTATTCTGTACATGTTCGTTCTGTCCTTTCTTTTCATTTCTCTACAAAGATACATTGCTTGATGGAAAAGAACGCAACAAAAACTTAAGATGTTAGTGCCACAGCAGTCTGCAAATTTTGTGAGTGATGTTTGAAAACTGCCTTTACTGAAATATTCATCCCCTTGTTTCAGCCTTAAGCTTTCTAAAACCAAGTTGAAATTTCTGAAAAACAAAACCAAAGAAAAACAAACAAACAAAACCCACACAAACGAAAAAAACCAAACAAGCCCCTGAGGTCTCAGTGTTATGAATGCAGTTTATCAATGTTTGTGAATTAGCAATGGCAGGAAATGTAAAGATGGTATCTGCTTGGGACAGTCTCCCATGCAGATTGACAAGGGCCATTTCACATGGACATAGTTCAGGATGATCATGCCAAATCCTGCATATGGGTCATCTCCAGTCCAGGAGTAGTTTCCCCACTTCTGTACAGAACCCGACTTGATAACTGGAGTCAGGATGTCAGATTGGGGTAAGGATGGCCAGTCATGGTGTCTGAGCATTGTAACTCCTGTGTTGGGACTGGTGTGATCTGTGGTTTGGATACATCCGAATGCTTCGACAAGGGGTCATTTTGAGTCTAGTCAGGCATAGGAACCACTTAGAGCAGACTAAAGGGATGTTCTGTTTCAGTAGAATTAAGTACCTTCTGCCAGAGGACTGAAAGCATGGAGCTACCCTGCACCCAGTTTTAAGTGAAAGTTAGTAAGCTCTGTTGGAGATAAAATACCAAGTTTTGATTTTGATCATTCCTGATCATTCTGTTAATTTGGAGTTCGACTGTGTCCTGTATCAAAAATAGCGTGGCCAGCAGGCCCAGGGCAGTGATCCTTCNTTCCAGAGAGAGTAGTCAGGCATTTGAATGGCCTGCCTAGAGAGGTGATGGATTCCCCATCCCTGGAGGTTTTTACACTGAGATTGGCCGGGGCACTGAGTACCATGATCTGGTAAACGGACTGGAGTTGGACCAAGAGTTGGACTTGATGATCTCGGAGGTCTTTTCCAACCCAATCAATTCTATGATTCTGTGATTCTCTGCTCAGTTGAAGCAAATTTACAATATCTCAAATTTGAAACTCAGAGTGATTCTCTGTCTCTCACCCTTCTATTTCCATTCCATCATGGCTGCGCTTCACAAACAAAGATTTTGGGAAGGGCTCTACCCATATGGCTGAATCCTTTGAGCCTGAGCAGTGGATTTTTTTTTAGGTGAGGCAAGGGGGAAATAAACCCAGTGGTTCTCAAAAGTTGAACTCTTATCAAGGATCACAGCTCCAGAAGCTGGAACCAAACAGCTGGTTTGGTGCCTGTTCTTAAACGTAGAAGCAGCTCCATAGCAGTGCTCAAGGGCTGGTAGTGCTGCATTTTGAACATCTGAGTTGATGGTAGGATTTAATTGTTCCTTCTTGTCAAAAAATTAGTCTGTGATTTCAGTTGTAGTGACTAGATTTTTTTTGTTTTGCTAACTCCTTTGAGGCTGGGTTACAGTGAAATTTAAAAATGGGGGATCAGTGGCCCTCCCAGCATTGGGAACAAATGGGATACAGTAGCAGGGTAAGACCATTGGCCACAGGGCAAGTAACTGTAACAATGTTGTCTTTAATGGAGTAGATGTGGCTCTTCTGTTCTGAGCTCTGTGTTAGAACTTACCTGCCTAACAGACTTCATAGGTTTGCTTAGGCCAACTTCACTGTTTTCACTAGTATTAGGGATTTTTTTTTCTGTTACAGTAGGATTCATAGTGAACGTTCCTGAAAACTGTGTATATTAGTAACAACCTCCCACATGTTTGTAACAGCCTCCCACCTAAATGCTAAAGTTCCCAGCTAATTGATACGCATTTTGTCATTGACCAATCTGACATGAGCCTTATCCAGTGTTCTTGGGTGCGACTGTAAGTAAAAACTTCCTTTTTTCTTGCATGTCTTCAGACCTTGTCTTTCCAAAATAAATGTTAGTGTTGTTTGATAAACTGAAGGCTTGGTGCTAGTAGAATTTTGCAGAGAATTCCTGAAGCACTGCTGTAGTTGACCTGTCATGATGCTCAGCAGTTTGTACAGGTAGAAATCATCTGCCTTGCAGTGCTGAGCCAAAAGCTGGAATTGGGGCAGTATTCCATGCACACTGATTAGTTCATGTGCTGCTGTGTCTGCTGCTGTTGAAAATCTGTAGAAGTATCTCACAAGTGCTGTAGAACTGAAGTCTGCCTGAATGTCCTAAACTATTTTAATCTTTTCGGGCAGTCCTGTGGTGTAAAGGAGAGCACTCTGGACTCTGAATCCCAAGGACCTGAGTTCGAGTCTCAGTACGGACCGTCCCCTGGCAGTTCAAGCCTCCCTGCCATCCCATCCCGTCAGATCTCGGATGCTCAGCAGGGTCAGCCCCGGTTAGTACCGGGTGCTGTGACAGTCCTGAGGACTTCACTGTCACTGTCCAAGCTCACTCGGCCATGGCAAATGGACCTTAGGACTTAAATGGTGGGGCCAGTTCTGTGCACGCTGTGCCTCACCTAAAAAATCCACTGCACTGACTGGAAGGGCACGTGGGGAGAGCCCTTCCCAAATCTTCCTTCGTGAAGTCTGGCCTTACATACATTTTAATCTTTTCAGATGTGTAGTGAAATCTACTTTAAAAATTTTAGTGGTTGTGTGACTTCTTTCCATAATGGAGCATTAAGTTAATTCTGTGACTCTGCTGAAGTCGCAAATCATTAATTAACACTCACAACTCTTACAGACCTCATTTACTCTGAGAGCTGTCATCCTTGGTTCATCATCTACAGGTCGGGTTTCACGTTTCTAGAACAGCACACGCATTCTGGAGTCATCCATAGTGTGGTGTGAAGGTAATCCTGCAGAGTCAGTTAGAAGTTAATCTGAAGCAGTTCTCTCTAATAACAGAGGAAGCCTAAAGAGCTGAAATTAGTCTTTGTGAGTGTTACACCCCTTCCTGGCCCATTTGTGGCTGAAGGTGAACCAGTTAGAAACCATGGATCGTGTTGTAAATCTTTGCTGGGATTACTTGATTTGCGCTAAGCTGTATTTGGGAGTTAGTGTTAAAACAGTCAAATGAAAGAAGGGTATAGTGACTCACAGGAATGTACTTGTGACTCTTCTGACTTTACTGCCTCCAGGAGTGGAAAGAATTTTGCAGATAGTGCATCTCTGAAAACAAAACTAAGGCATTGCCAAAGAGGGAGATGACACAAGGCTTTTGATAGAGTATATAGTTAGAGATTGGGATCTTTGATCTTACACTAATTAGCTCAGTGCCTTCATTTTCTTAAAACAGAGGTGATACCTTTCTTTGGAGTCTTTGGAAAGGTGTTGATAAAAAAGCAAAAGATGATGATTTTCAGATAAATCTGAATTTCCTCTTTTTCCGGTTATTAGGGAACTTGTATTTCAGAACTCATTTCATCAGCATGTTTTTTACAATAACTGCTTCTAGGTATTTGGTTCCAATATTTTCTCAGTATGACTTAATATGCTGCTAAAGGAAAATTCAAATAGTTTGGGTATATTAGGAAGATACCAGTGTCTGTTTGAGAAGCAAAGGCACATGCAGGCTGAGAATGATCCAAGGCATGTCAGGCAGATATTTTTATTTTAGTGAAAAAGAGAGGTCAAGGTTATCATCTACATCTTGTTCCACATGCAGTTCATAAGGAGGTTTCTTCATGATAGTGAGAGAGATGGTAAGGTGATGTTAATCTGTATATTCATAGAATCATAGAATTGATTGGGTTGGAAAAGACCTTCGAGATCATCAAGTCCAACCCTTGGTCCAATCTCAGTTTAAAAACCTCCAGGGATGGAGAATCCACCACCTCTCTGGGCAGGCCATTTCAATGCCTGATTACTCTCTCTGGAAAGAATTTTCTTCTGATCTCGAAGTTAAATTTCCCCTGGCAGAGCTTGAGCCCGTGCCCCCTTGACCTATTGCTGAGTGCCTGGTATCATTTGGCAGTGTATCCTCCTGCAGCGTATGATGGAGGACTGTTGTCATCCCTGAGTTTGTCTATAGGCAAAATATTAACTTCCTGTTTACATATGAGACTGCTTCAGTGCTGCATTTTGGAGGAAGAAGAAAAGGTTATGGAAGTTTAGATGCTGGCATCCCCACTAAACAGAAATTGCTGGATAGCACAGGGGCAGGTGAAGGTCCAGACTGGGCGACTGAGAAACATACCACAGGGATCCAACTATGGAGTTAATGGGATTTTTTTTTTAATAAAAAAGGTGTTTTCTGTTGATGTTTACATGATGGTATCTTTAGAAGGCAATATGCAATGGCAAGTTTTACAAGTAATTTCTACTGTGACCAGGTATGAAGGGGTGGTGTGTAATTGCATTATTATGGCTTTAACAGTGATTTGGAGCTTCTAGCAACATGCTTTTAGAAATAGCATACAGAGTTAGTCAAAAGCATGTGAGAGTACTGGCGTGGGAGTGGGTCTAAATGTGCCTGATTTAAGAAATGAGCAAAAATTGCCACTGAGGTAAAACTGCTTTTGGGGTAGAAACAAACACTCATCAATCTCTTCAGGTCCTATTTTTCATTCATATTCAATCAGTAAGTTTAACTTTAGTGTATCTCCTGTATTTGTGTCGCAGCGTGTGACACTTTAACCTCAGTATGTTTTTAGAATTTTCATTTGATTTGACTTGAACATGTGGGAGAAGGAACAAGAAGAGTGGACTAACTCTGCCATTTTCAAATAACTTTTAGGTAACTGGAGGCTCCAGTGGAATTGGAAAATGCATTGCTATTGAATGTTATAAGCAAGGTGCTTTCATAACACTGATTGCAAGGGATGAGGTAAGTGTATGCGTATCTTCTACTGGCTAAACTCACCAAATCTCTATAGGTGAGCAATAGTTTTGGAATTGATAATTATTCAGACTTCTTCAGTGTATATTTTAAGGGGACCCTAAGCATTCCACATCAATGCACTTGAATAGCAGAGGTGGCTGCCCTTAAGAAACATGGACCAGCATGGAATTTGGGATTAGCTTGCCTTAAAACTTGGCCAGTGCTATTGCTTCTGTTAGTGGCCTTCATTATTTCACTTAGATCTGTGCCAGAGGACAAAAGCAGGAAAAACCCCTATTCTTTAGAACTATAGAATTTGCCTGCAGTGACAACTGTGGGATTAAAGACAATTCCTGAAGTTCATAGAATATATTGGTGTCAGGTCAGCATTATATCATATTTTTTACTAGTGAAAAACTTCAGTGACAACTTTGTAGGAAAAAATGTAGCTTTGTTGTGTTTTGTTTTCTTTGCTTTTTTTCTTTTTAACTTAGAGTTATTTAGAATTTAGATGGAATGACTCTGTTTTTATTATTTATAGAGAAAAAAACTAATTGTTCAGGAAATAAAAGCACATAAGTTTTTTGGGGCCCTCAGTCCCAGCTGTCTTTGATAATTTGCTTGCACTGGAGGTCTTAGTTTTTGTAACTTTGTAGTCAGAATTGATAGAATTTTTTGAAAGGATTATGACAATCTGAATTTACCAAATTTTAGGTTATTTACGATGATTTCATAACAGTGATTCTTCTTCGGGAAAGTTTATGTAATATCACATAAAAATAGAGCCAAAATAAGGGAGAAAAATTAATACCTACAGTCATAGGTGCTCACTGTAGTATAAAACAAAAGCATTAAATCTGTAGAAATTGTTACTGGCTATAGAGGACAAAGTGAAAAACAGATAAGCAAGTTCTGATAGCTTGATAAATTTCATGTTTTGATCATAGATTCATAAGTCTAAAATGACAATACTAATATGCTGTAACTAGATGAGGAGAACTTTGGGCTTTAAGGGATGTTTTTAAGCCTTACTGAAATACTGAACACTAATATTGCTCTCAGAACTACAACAATTTACCTGTTTTTGCATCCATTTCAGAACAAGCTGTTGCAGACAAAGAAGGAAATAGAAAAGTATTCTGTTAATGACAAGCAGGTAAGATCAGTAAGAGGAGTTGTTGTGTTTTTTGTTTAAGATAGTCACTACAACATAGTTCCATAGCCCTGTCTTTAAAACAAGCCTGTGACAGAAATGAGAGAGGACTCAGTATTTGAATTGAAGATTCAGAGTATTTATATGGGATGTTCTGAGCTCCTGCTGTGTTTGAGGTTGCCTAGGTAGTGCATTAACCTGCTTTTCTTAGTGAATTCAGCTGTAGGTGTAGCTTCTTTGGATAGCTGCAGTTCACTGTCACCTGATAAGCATTTTACTCTTTAAAAGAACAATTTTTTCCCCCTCAAATACCTCACTTTTTGCATTTCATAAATACAGCATTTTTTGGGGGAAAGAAGTTTAGATACTTGTTCCCAGGTTTATTTCACTGCATCATGCTTGTGTTCCTTTTCCTGACAAAGCACTGTAACAGATAGACAAGTTAAATTTATAGAGTTCTGACACTTACAAACATGAAGCTGCTTTACTGAATAGATAATGCACTCGTGCACACAGACCTTGCAGAAGTACTAGCTTAGAAGAGGTAAGCTTGCTGTGTTCAAAACATGCAAATTTGAGATGAAATGCTAAAATAATTTTTTCTCAGTAGTAATAAGGAAGGGGAGAGGGGAAACAGTACTGAAACTGTTAACATCTCTGACTTCTCCTTTCTTGTCTTCCAGAACTTTGTTGATCATGAAAATAACTTAGTTACGAAGAACTAAGTTAGTTTCATGACTACAAATGGAAGCAATTTATTAGTCCATGAAAAGGGATTTGAATTGATAAATTAGATATTCTGTTGAAAAGTAGCAATGAAAGAAGCTGAATATTTGCAGGCAACGATGTTAGTACCAGCTGATACAAAATTTTCTTAATACCTCCATTTACAAGATAAGATTCTGTCTTTACTTCCTTATAGTTTTGCCAAATGGCTCAAGCTGATTTTTTTTTCTGTGCATGCTGCCTTACTCAGATCAACTTTGTTTGAAAATCTAAGCTATTTGAGGTGAGGAGCAACTGTATTTTGCCTGTTTAAAAAAAAAAAAATAAACAAACCCCGATAACCATTTTCTTTTAGCTACTCCAGCAGTTTCCCAAGCTTAGCATTACAGCTAATCCCTTGTCAAACACTGTGTCAGGACATTCTTGTCAAAATCTGTCCAAGCTTGATAGATGTAGACTTTTAAAAAGGGTATTATTCAGTGCATGTTCATAAGAGTTTCAGTGAAAATCTCCAAAAGTACCTTCAGGGCTGACGTGTGGATTGCACAGGACTGCTTTTTGCAGAAGAAGCCTTGGACTTGCTGGCTAGTTAAGCAGTAGGCAGTGGAGGTGATAGGTAGGCTGGCTCTTCTGTAGCTGTTGCAGAGTTGTGGACATGGTCTCAGGGAAACCTGCCTGATCTAAATGCAAAGAACAGAACTGGAGAAGGTGGTGAGTCTGGGGCAGAGCTCGCACTGGAACAGCAGATCAAAAGCTGCAAAGCGACCGTAGCTGAACTGAGGGAAGCTCTACAAAAGGGTTGCTGAAAGAGTGTAGAGAAAGGTGCTGTCTGGTAATGGATAACATACGTAGATCATAGAATCATAGAATGGTTGGGTTGGAAGGGACCTTAGAGATCAGCTACTTCCAACGCCACTGCCATGGGCAGGGACACCTTCCACTAGGCCAGATTGTTCAGAGTTCCATCCAGCCTGGCCTTGAGCACTTCCAGACATGGAGCATCCACTGCTTCTCTGGGCAACCTGTTCCAGTGCCTCACAGTAAAGAATTTCTTCCTGTTATCTAATCTACTCTCATTAAAGCATTTCCCCTTGTCTTATTATTACATGCCCCTCTTCAGGTTTCAGGTAGGCCCCTTTAGGTACAGAAAGGCTGTTGTAAGGTTTGCCTGGAGCCTTCTCTTCTCCATGCTGCACAACCCCCATTCTCTCAGCCTGTCTTCCTAGGGGAGCTGCTCCATCCACCTGGTCATGTTCATGGCCCTCCTCTGGACTCCAACAGGCTGATGTTCTTCCTGTGCTGGGGACCCCAGAGCTGGATGCAGCACTCCAGGTGGGCTCTCACCAGGGTGGAGTAGAGGGGTAGGGTCACCTCCTTCACCCTGCTGGCCACATTTCTTTTGATGCAGCCCAGCGTAGGACTGGCTTTCTGGGCTGTAAGTGCACATTGCTGGGTCATGTCCAGCCTCTCATCCACCAGCACCCCTAAGTCCTTCTCAGCAGAGCTGCTGTCATCTCTTCATCCCACAGCCTCTATTGATATCAGGAGTTGCTCCAAGCCAGGTACAGCATCTTGCACTTGGTCTTGTTAAACCACGTGACATTCCTATGGGCCCACTTCTTGAGCTTGTCCATGTCTCTCTGGATGGCATCCCATCCCTCAGGTGTGTCAACTACACCACTCAGCTTGATGTCATCTGCAAACTTGCTGCAGATCCCTTTGTGTCATTGATAAAGATATTGAATGGTCCCATGTCAAGCTAAGAAGCAAAGATCCTCAGGATTTAAGTGAATGTATGTAATTACTTTTTACTTGGTTATGCCCTGTCACTGTTCAGCTCTTGGATATATATACATGAAACCAAGTACTGATAACCAATATCTGACATATACATACATTTCAGTGTTTGATGTTTGCACGTGATTTAGAGTGCTGACAGTGCAGCCTTTATGGATATAGATGTGGAGTGGAACAAAATCCTTGCACTGAGGGATTTTTCAGTATTTTTAAAATTCTTTTTCTAATATAGAATATTCACAGTTATTTCACTGGGAGTTGAATTGATGTTTATTGGGAAAGCTTTATTAATGATCCCACGCCATGCAGTGTTTCAAACAAATGGTAAGGAAGAAGGCTGGGAATATTGGACTATTTGTGGTAGCATGTTTTGTGTTCCAGGTGTGGATCTGCAGTCCATGCTTTGTAATGAAGGGAATGAATATATTGTAGCAGAAAGAACATTTAATAATAGAAGCAAAGAGGTGAATTGTATAATGTGAAGTAGTCAACAAAAGCTGAAGTAGTTCCCAAGTGTGTTGTTCATGGTATAACTAATTATGCAATCCAATATATTAACAAATGGCTCCAATTTTGATACAGAACTGTGATTTATTTAACCTCCTCAGTGATCTTGCAAAAACATCCAGATAATAAATTGATGTTGTTTTCATTCAACTGTTGTTTTGTTCTTAAACTTATGGAAAAGATAAATGTTTCCAAAATGTAGCAAATGCCTTAAGGGGAGATACAGACAGTCCCTCCAATAACCTGTGCCACAAGTTTACTCTGATGTCCAATTACACACGGTGCTGGGAGGCAGGAATAGCCAACCTGCTGTACAGGAATGGCAAGCAGATTCTGTTTATGCAGCTTAGAAGTGTTGCAGTCTGGCCGGGGGCAGGACTGACAAATGACTGGCTACCAAAGCAGTTAGTTACACTGTGGTAAACTTTTTTTTTTTTTGTGTGTGTGTGTGTTGTGCCCACATGCTCCATAACAATTGGTGATGAGAATGGATACCTTTTACAAAGTATTGATGACTTTGTTTTCTTTCACCTCTGAGTTTACATAATTGATCAAAGTAACAGAAAGGCTAGAAGTTGGAACAAGAATACAGGAATCCCTCCTTTTATTGCAATGGGAGATTTCTTTTCAGGATGAGGAATTGCCCTGGAGCTGTGTTGATGGCTTAGCAGAGGGTAACTTATTTGTCAATACCTGGCATTTGCAGCAGTCTTACAGTTTGTAAGTGGTAACCCTTAAGTGGTAACCCAAAAGAAGCACTGTGTTCTTTGGCCAGAAGTTGATTTAAAGGTGCTTCAAAAGATAAATTGTGAGACCATCCTTCTGCAAGTAGTCATCAACTTTCAAGGAAAGTGACCTGACTTTTGGCTGACAAGAAAACTTATATATATATCACTGTCATCTGTTTTCTGTTGTCCTGCCTGCCCCTCCCCCCCACTTCATGCCTAGCTAATGATTATTTTAATTTTTCTGTATCTTTCAAACCAAACTCCTTAATGCCTGATTTCCAGACAAGGAGTAAATATGTACACATCATAGAATCATAGAATCGATGGGGTTGGAAAAGACCTCCAAGATCATCAAGTCCAACTCTTGGTCCAACTCCAGTCCATTTACCAGATCATGGCACTCAGTGCCACGGCCAATCTCAGTGTAAAAACCTCCAGGGATGGGGAATGCACCACCTCTCTGGGCAGGCCATTCCAATGCCTGATTACTCTCTCTGCAAAGAATTTTTTTCTGATCTACAACTTCAATTTCCCCTGGCAGAGCTTGAGCCCGTGCCCCCTTGTCCTGTTGCTGAGTGCCTGGGAGAAGAGACCAACCCCCACCTGGCTAGAACTTCCCTTTAGGTAGTTCTAGACAGTGCTGAGGTCACCTCTGAGCCTCCTCTTCTCCAGGCTGAACAACCCCAGCTCCCTCAGCCTCTCCCCATAGGACTTGTGCTCCAGTCCCTTCCCCAGCCTTGTTGCTCTTCATCACTTCACTTTTTAGATATTTACAACACTGTGCAGTGAGTCAGTTTCTCGTAGATTTTTTATTTTAGTTTCATCCTAGAAGTGTCCCAGTGAAGCAGTATGCAACTAGGTTTACTACTATTCTTAAAAAATAGATTTTATGAAATAAGGAGGTAGCATGCATTGCAGGTACTAAAGTTAGCAGGTTCTTAACACTTGCCTTCTAGAATTTGGAACAGATCTGCTGTTGTTGGAGTTTCAAGGCAACACTCCGTAACCACACATTTCTGTGATGA
This sequence comes from Sakesphorus luctuosus, assembly GCA_013396695.1. Taxonomy (NCBI): domain Eukaryota; kingdom Metazoa; phylum Chordata; class Aves; order Passeriformes; family Thamnophilidae; genus Sakesphorus; species Sakesphorus luctuosus. The sequence goes on along the minus strand of VWZD01011332.1, from coordinate 252,676 downwards.
GGGAGGGAGAAAAGTTCTTTTCCTAAAGATGAGCCTAAGCCACACATGGTCTGACTTGTGTTTAGTACTGATGAAAGTCAAATGTATCACTGTAGAGTTTTGATTGCCTTAGCTAAAATAGTTTTTACCAAACTTCATGTAAATAACTCAAGCAATAATGTGTCTTAGTCCACTAAATTAGAAATGATACTTTGCACATGAGTTGTTGCTTTGAAGATCATGAAGTGCTTAATTTGTTCTTAATGTAATCTTTATTGTACTGGGATGTATGTGTGAGGGGGAGGAATTTGGAGGGAGCGAGAATTGCTTTCTCCAGTGTGGGAGAGGTGCAGACTGTCCTCTCAAAAAGACTTAGTTTCTGGAAAAGATACGGCTGGGAGTCAACTGTTACTGGACTTAGTGTGTGGTGAAAATGTTTTCCCTTTCCTTTTCTAGGTTGTACTTTGTATTTCTGTTGATGTGTCCAAAGACTATGAACAGGTGGAGAATGTTCTAAAACAGGTGAGGAAATAACTGTTTCACCCTATGTATCTTAAGAAGCTTGTCCTTGTGTGTTTTATTTCTATTGGAAATAGTTTCTTACAATGATACTGTGACATAGGAAGGTTTGGGGTTTTTTTCCTGATAAAGTGTATCTTAACTTCTCTCCCCTCTTCCAGGCTCAGGAGAAGCTGGGGCCAGTTGACATGCTTGTAAACTGTGCAGGAACGTCAGTTACAGGAAAATTTGAGGATATTGAAGTGAATTCTTTTGAAGTGAGTGAGCATACTTTTTTATTTCATCCTATGATAATTTCTTATTTAACCATTCTAACAATTAGATTGCATTCCTGTGGCTTTGCAGACCTTCTAGGAGTAGTAGTACACTCAATTTGTGCTGGCTGTCAAAATATCTTTAGATGTGCAAGGGTTGCCTCTAATTTTTCACCTATCTGTTGGTCCATTGATGAGTCAGAAGAGCAAATTCTCCCTCTGGGAGAGCATCCTCAAGAGAGCAGAAAAGCCCATCATGTATTTTTTGTAGTTCAACACACTGTGAAAGGCATTGAATTTCACATAGTTTCATTTTTTTTTTTTGCTGAGGATTTTTAAAAAGTATTTTAACCTGTTTGAGAAAAATTCAGCTGTTGTCAGTGTTCAGTATGGAGGCGCACAAGTTGTTTCAGCTTGAGAAGCTGCTGCTCTGATGAAAAGACACAAAACAATCCCAAAACACCTGTATTTGGTTACTTTATGCCTCCAGCCCTCAGACCTCCATTCATCTACAGATAACATTGAATCATTTGAAAATACTAAATAGGCCTAATTTTATAATAAATCTGAATCATCCATCCTATTGTTTGCATAGGCTACCAGTTGTGTTTTAGGTCTTCTAGAGAGTGAAATTAAAGACTTCTCCTTATCCTGGCAAAGACTAAAATCTCTGAAATGCATAAATATGTAGCATTTTTCCTGTTTCTGTTTTAGAAACTCTTTAAACTTTCATTATGTTTTCATGCATAATGCATAAACGGATTGCTTCCTGGATACTGTACAGGTTAGATTTTCTCTCAAATGTTCTTTTTTTTTTTCTTTAAGGACATAATAGTTCACAGTGTTATCAGTATTCTGGATGCTATTAAGACTTATAGATAGACAGGATTTCTTATGGCTCAAAGTGAGATTTTTAGTTATAAAAGTTAATGAAGCTGTAGAGTAGAAAACAGTTGTTTCTTTTGCCAGCTGATAGAACTACAGATCTAGTGAACTTGATTGTTAAAGTGAACTGAAATAGGGGGGGTTTGATAAATAAGACCAAACAGCTGTATCTGTGGCTCAAACACCATATTAATGTCATTCTTACAGAGATTAATGGCAGTCAATTATCTGGGCAGTGTTTACCCGAGTCGAGCAGTAATCGCTACCATGAAGGAGCGAAGAATGGGAAGAATTGTGTTTGTCTCATCTCAGGCTGGACAATTAGGCCTGTTTGGTTATACAGCTTATTCTCCAACAAAGTTTGCTCTTCGAGGGTTGGCTGAAGCCCTGCAAATGGAGGTATGTGGAATTTTGATTATAAAGAATCTTTTTAACTATCAGCACAGGACATTTTCATTTAAATAGGTTTGTTTGGTTTTGTTTTCTTATTGTGTAGCACTACTAATATCTATGTGCTACTGGCCTTTTTTTGGCAGCAGTATAATCCTATTGCTCTGCACAGGGTTGCAGAAACTAAAATGATTTCAATTGCATTAGAGGGAATAGGTTGAATCTCTTCCTAGACCTGAAGACGACCACATGTGCAGAACATTTTTTTAATCTTTTAATTAAAAGGATTTATTTTTAATATTTCTTGAGTAAAAGTCTTCTTCAAGGTCCTAAGTGCAGGGCGATACTGAAGATCACATGGATGCAAGAGGGATAGGCCAGTGACTTCCAGCTTGTTTGTCAGGCCATGGTGAATGGTATGTGAACCATACGAAACAGTAGTACTTGCAAGATAGAATTTGATGATTGTCCACAAAAAAAGATTGTGTTTACAGTGGTTCACCCTTTTAAATTTTGATACATATGAGCTTTTTATACTGCAATGATCTAAGTTTATGCTTAAGTTCAGACATAAACCAAACACCATTTTCACTATTCAATGAAACAAGGTTGGTAAATCCATTGTAGTAAGACAGATAAAACTGATTTGAAAATTACTTTCTTTATCGTTCTGTCAAGCATGTCTATTTGAGTTGTTAAGTATTTATATAAAAAGTGCCTGTGTTTTGTTCTAGACCCTTGCATAGTCCCTGTTGCATGACTTGATCAGGATAAGAAGGGGTAAAACTGCCTCTAGTCACTTCTGGTCTGCCCAATAGAACAATATGAATGCAGGGTCTTTCCTCAGGCTGGTGAGAGATATTTTTGTAAAGACTGAATTATTCAAGACTAAAAATAGGGTGTTTATGGGCCTGTGATGTGGCATTCCAGTAAGTGTTTTCAATATAGAATGTTTCGTAATATAATAAAAATGCTAAGCATTTTACATCACTTTGCTTTATCATAGCCCTACGAATATTTTAGAAAGCATAATTATTTGTATTGGAGTGCAGACTTGCATTTTATTAGGTTTTGAATACTAGTGCAGTATGTGCTGTAATTCTGTGACACTTACCTACAGATTAACTAAATGCAATCAGTGCCTTAAGACCTTCCATTTTCCCCTCACATTTTCTTTATTTTTTGTCTTCTTAGACTTTGACCTCTTGCAAGTTTATACCATGAGTTGAAAAACCTTGTAACTTGGGTATACCTATTAAAGATAACAAAATTGAATTTTACATTTTTTTTGTTTTTATTTCATTTGTCCAGCAATGAAAATATGTTGATGTAAACAACAACAAAAAAACATGTCAATGTGCTCCAGTGAAAGCCTTTTTGGCCTTGTACTTACGATTGTTGAGTACTGATGTTTGGCAATGGTTTAGCCAAATTCTTTGAAAAACTGAAATTTGTAAAATCATAGACCTAAACTACTTTCATAATCCTCCTGAATGTCTTTAAAAATACACTTAGAGTCATCAAATATTTTGCAAAATTTTTAGATACTTTTTAAAAAAGCATCACAACCACTTTTCTAAAATCATTGCTATTTTGTTTTCTCACTTAAAGCTGCAAGTCTTGTAAGTGCTGAATACTTATCACTAGAGGCAATTTGAATTCAAGCTTGCTGAATTTCCTTATAATGGACATGTAAAGGCTGTTGGTATTAAGATAACACTTAATGCTTTTGTAAAACACAGGTAAAACCTTATAATGTCTACATAACAGTGGCCTATCCTCCAGATACTGACACACCTGGATTTGCAGAAGAGAGTAAAACAAAGGTAAATTGTCCTTCAGTAATACTGAAGGTTTTAAAGCTTCATTTCATTATAAGGCAATGCATTTTGTATTTCACTTATTTCCATAGGATTTTTGAAATCAGGGCATATTAAGATTTTAAGAAGTACTTATGAACACTTCAATTTTATCAGTTTTTAACTACTCAGAGTTATATAGCTTGTAGGACAATTTCATGTGGTTTATTGTTCTGGCTTTAAATGGAAGAACTACCTGCCTTTAATATCTGAAACACTACAGAGTCTTCCTGCATGTGAACTGTAAAATCGCTTTGTTTTGATATTAAAGCTTAATAAACCAAAAATAGTATTCCTATTTTGCATCTTTGATTATATGCAGTTGTTGTTATAGGTGTGACAGATCAAAGTACACTTCAGTTTGTTCAGTGAAGTTTGCAACATAACTATGCTGTATGAATGTTTGTAATGACCCAGTTCAGTAATGGCTGTTCTCTAATATTAAAGGGGAAAGGAAACTCTCTTGCATTGTGTTTGTAGTGGAAATGACAGGATCACTTTTCAGAAGGCTGTGTCAGCAGTAGGCCTTTTCCATTTGGATTACCTTCCCTTAAAAGTGAAAGGTTTGATCTTTCGTCAACTCTTGTCATTTGCCTTATCCATACACATGAAGTTTTAATTAAAAAAAAAGCCACATTCAGGCCTCCTGTTTAGACCAAAGCACCAGGTAACCAGAGAAAACTCTATCTTATTTTTTTATTTGCATACTGTGAACTAGAAATCTGATATCTAAGGATATTATCCTTTCAAGCATCTTTTCAACATGCACCATCATGTATAATTGGAAATTGTGTTTGAATTCCATTTTGTCTTTCACCCTTTGAATAGGAATTGGTAGGGATTGTATAACACAGTTCTTATTTCATAATTTCTTGATACAGATATTCTGTATTAAAAGTATACTCCCGCACATCCGCATAAAGTGGCAGAATTAGACATCTGCAGATATTTGTACAGCTGTCATGTTCTCTAGGATTGGTTTTTCTTCACAATAGCCTATTTCAGGGAAATACAGTCACCAGCAGAATGCATCGCTCATCTGA
>VWZD01011332.1:234031-247648 GCA_013396695.1 Sakesphorus luctuosus | reverse complement strand
TTATGCTTTGCTTTAGCCTACATGAACTTTCTAGGTTACCTGCTCCTGTCATGATAGTGTACCTTAAATCTCTGCAACATTGCATTGCTCCAACATTTCAGATATTGATTGTTTCACTTATTTAATATTAAGTAGCTTAGAACATCTGTCAGTGTAGTTTGAATTTTCTTAGGACTGGGACATTTTTCTTTGTAATCATAGAATCGATTGGGTTGGAAAAGACCTCCGAGATCATCAAGTCCAACCCTTGGTCCATTGAATGTGGTAAAAGAAAACATCAAGAACTAGGATACAGCTTATTCTCAAGATGTCACTAACTTTAGCTGTTGCTCCTGAACAGCCGTTTTTTCCCCAGACTTACAGCATCTTAATTACTGTTGATACAGGAAAGCATATAAAAGGTGTTTGTATGTGATTTCTGCTGGCAAAGACACTGATGACCCCTCCTTAAAATACACATACTCAAAAAAAGTTTCAGTGAGCCTGACTGGTGAAATCAGAACTTGTAATTCTACAGGTATTTGGAAATAGTCCTATTTCCATGAAATTTAATTACCATAGTACTTTAAATTGATAGTGAGAAAGCTGTAGTTGCTCAGCTCTTCCCTGGAAGTTCTTCTTTAAAGTATTAATCTCAGAATTAAACTAGTCCCAGTATTTGAGTAGGCCTGAATGCTTCAATTAAATTTTGTTATTAAATGTAACTGAATTAGCCATTACAAGTCAGCTTGCAACCAATACTTCTTGCTCCGTAATTTAGAGTTGGTTTTAGTTCATCAGTGGAACCATCTATCTTTAACATATTGAGCATCTAAATACCTTGCTGTGCAGTTATCTCTGTAATTGTTTTATTTGTTAAAAGGACAAAAATTACAAACACACTTCTAAATACTTTAAAGCATATTTTTGCCACTTGTTTTTGTAACAGACTAAACTTGTTTGGGGTTTTTTCAGTGAAAAAAAATTGTGATTGCTAAAATACTTCTCAAAACTGCTTTCTTATCATAAGGTAAGGTGGCATAAATGCTCTAAAACAGAAAGAAATAAAGAGGAGTGATGGATTTTGGTGGATACCAGTGTGTNTTAAAATATTTCAGGCCTATCTTTTACTTCATTTCTGGCAAAAAAACATAAATGAACTAATACAGGTATTGAGGAGAAGTAGTTTAAGATTTTGAATAGCTTCTACTGATAATAAAATATTCAGGGAGGGGAAAGCCACTTAATAGTAGCAATAAGCTATATAGAGAAAAAATACTACTCAACAGTAAGTTGTCATTTCTCTTTGTAAAATTAGACTTATTTATGAAGGTGCTGATATGTTTACATGGATGTTTTAGGTGACTATGATACCACTTGCTAACATGATGTCATCCATGAGAAAAGACTCAAACCCAAAATTTGTCATGCATATTTTTCTCTCCTGGGTGTTGTTAGTCAAACTTATATTGGTGTTTTTCTACTAAAGCCCTTAGAGACGAAGCTGATTTCTGAAACCTCATCTGTTTGCCAAGCAGAACAAGTCGCCAGAGTTATAGTCAAAGATGCCATAGTAAGTAAATTCTGTTCCTAAAGTATGCCCTGTGTTGAAGAGACTGGGATCACATGTCATGATTGCTTAATGGCTAAGATAAAAGCAAAACCAATTGACACAAAGCAGTACTCTTTGGTTAGTTTGAACAGGAAGTGTTTTCTTTATTCTTCTTTTGCCACTGTGCCCACAAATGACTTTATACAATCTCTCGGAAGTAAAAGGTATCTGAAGCTGTACAGAGACAGTATGAATCAATGTCTCAAAGGTAGATTATGACTGACTTGAAAGCGCTAAACTATTGACTTTTTATGTATCAAATACCATTTGTCTGGCCTACCATTTGAAAGCTTGTTGTGCTATCTTATTTTTCTTGAGGATGAGTTCACATAAAAATAACTTTACAGTAAAGGAAGGCAACGACCTTTTCTGGCTTGTAATGTCTAAAGTATGTGATTTATGAGCGATTAAAATCATAAAGCACACTGATTTAATCCTAAAATCTGCAATTACTTTGCAGTTCCAAACACTCTTGATCTTCAGTATGACTTACATCTACAGCAGGTGTTCAATTGTGAAGGTTTTTCAGTATTTTCACAAATACAGCACATAAACACAAAATCGTACCTGATTTTGGGATGGTGATTTTTAAAAGCAAGTGCTACCTCTACACAGTGTTTTTCTTCGGTGTTCAAGGAAAACTAATTTCCTCTCTGACCTTAAGCCTCTTGTATTTCTAAACCATCCTTGCCAGCACTTTGTATCATGTAGTGTTCAGACATGGTCTTTATGCACTCAAGCCATCAGCTGAGAGACTAAAACAGAAATGAGAAGGTATCTGTGTACTCACAAGCTTCTCAGGTGTGTGTTGGGAAATAACCAGATCTAATAAGCTCTACTGCTTTGCATAGATACAGGAACACCACCTTTTCCTTTCACTTCCATATTCCATAGTTCTAGTACCACAGTGTTTCAGGAAGTCTGTTTTCCAGCATAAATGGGAGAAGCCTGGGAGTCAGAGAACTGCAATTTTATTGCTGGGTATTTGAAAACCAGACAACTTTTTCCTGGTGTGAGTCCCCCCTTTCCTGCTAGCTGAAGTGCTTAACAGGCTGTGTCTCACCGTTTTGAGGAGGGCAAGTTAAAAATCCTCGATGTAGATGAAGGAGGACCTGTTACCTAACATGTGAAATACGCCCCCTTGCAACTCTCATGTCATAAGCAAACTAATTTTAACAAAAGGCAAGCTGTATTTTGTTATACAATTATGGTAGTGATTGGTGACCTGACAGGGTATAATTCTGTCTCTGAAATACGCTTACAGCTGTGAAGACCATTCTGCATTTTCTCCACCAGTAAGCTTGCCTCAAGAAGAAATTTAGAGCTTGTATATCGTGTAAAAATCTGCAGTAATTTAGCACTTCTCTCTCTAAAGAGAGAAGTTAGCTTCCTTGTCCATTTTTAAGTGAATGCTTTGGGGAATGTTGCTGTATAGCCCAAAATAGTTTTTAATATTTTGATTCTTAATTGTGGTAATATTTTTTTACATAAAAATATTAGTTGTTAGTGATATCAGTCATCTGTGTCCATCAAGAGTAGCTGTTGAAATAAGACACATCATGATTTGCCACAACTTGGGTAAATTACTCTTTGTTTTCCTAATCTTTCCATCCAGCAAGGGAACTTTAACAGCTCGGTTGGATCAGATGGTTACATGCTGTCAATACTGACAAGTGGAATGTCACCAGTCACTTCTATTACTGAAGGTCTTCAGCAGGTAAGACTGGGGAAGGCCCTGTTGTCACAATTTTCTACAGCTTAAAATACTTTAAAATGCAGAACATTATGAGAACATTTATTATTTTTTCATCAAATGGCTGTTAATACTGACAGGTTTGGGTAACTGCAGTAGTATTTTCAAGCTGAAGCAGCAAGTTGGAGGGTGAGCTAAGATTGCCCCCTGCTACACAGTCCTGAACTGTTACATAGTTAAATTGGTTTTCATGAGTTTGTTTTCTGGGGATTATACAACATACCTGCCTAGAATGCTTTTATTTAATTTCATTACTAAATAATATGCTGCACTCCAAGATCCTAAATGAATTGAAATATGTTCTTCTCTGTTTCCAGATTGTTTGCATGGGCATTTTTCGCATCGTTGGCCTATTCTACCTGGGAAGTTTTGACAGCATAGTTCGTCGCTGCATGATGCAAAGGGAAAAATCTGAAAGTCAAGATAAGACTGAGTAATCTTTACTTTGAGTGGTAAGAAGAGCGTCAAACAGTCCTGGACAGCTTGCTGCTTAAGTGGGACTCAGTTTGGCTCCTGAAGGATTTAGACTGGAAGTACTTGCATGTGTGACAGAGAAGTCCCCTCAAAAGCTATGAAAGAAAGCAAAAGTACAATTCCAGAAAATGCCAAACTATGCAAAAGTGTGAATGAGGATTAGATTTTTTTTTTGGATGATTTGAGTTGGAGATAATTTGGAGAGCTTGTAAGTGATCTTCAGAATAGAATTTGAGAATGGACTCTATGTGGTAATTCTGGACAAACACTTACGTTTTCTCACTTCGGTGCTTATGGACAAAATAAGTACCGTGACAGACCAGGCTGAAATAGATTGAAGTCCCCTGGACAAGTTGATACCTTTAGCTAATATTTTGGGACAGCTTTTAATTGGGAATGTTAGCTTTTCCTTTGGCCAATTTACAGGTCCCTCTGTCAATGACAGCTTTCCTTGTTCTATCCAACATGTGATTGTGGAAACCCTAAGATGGCAAATACATTTGTATGATCCAAGCTTTCTCAGTCTGGGAGTAATTAAAAAGTATGATTTAATAAATGCATACTTTCTAAAGGGAGATGAAGAACCCATTCCCACAGAGAAATGCTAGGAGGTGTGATCGGGTCTGTAGCTCTTCTGGCCTTTTGAAGTATGTTGTGAACGAAAAAAATCAAACCAGTATCAACTGTGTCGATTATGACTCAGCATTTTAAGCCATTGAAACAATGTACAATTTTTACAGATACTTAATCTGCCAGTTTTTGCTCTGGAAAGGAAAGTAGCTTAATGCTACTGTTAGGAGTATTGATTTCAAAGCTGCAAATCATGAGCCAAACCAGTAGTTGATGATAGAATTAATTGTAATTAAAATGCCAGGCTCTTCCAGTAGCAGGAATGTAGCTTTTTAGGGCAGAGGGGTCAGGAGGAGGAGAGAGGTGTGTGTCAGAATGGCCTTCACACTTCATTTTATCACTACATGGAAAAGCTTTCACATGAGAAATTATTTAAAACGCTCTCCTTATATGACCCACTTCTAATTTGTTTCATTTACATATGAAACAAGGCTGCTCAGTAACTGCTTCAGAATACACAGAACCCAGTGGTTGCTTCTAATAAATCTCATTCAACACTGAAAAAGCTTGATGCATAGCAATGATGTTTTAAGGGTGCACAATATATATTGTTTATTTAATGGACCACTATAGGAAGTGCCTTGTGAGCTGCTTTTTTTTCAAAAGCTGCATATTTTGTATTCGTTAGCACTGCTGTGTTTTCAATGTCATATTTTCCATTTTCATTCAGTACTCTGAATCTAAAATTACATGTAAAACCGAGCACTTTCACTTCCTAGAAAGTAGTATTTAACAACCAAAATAAGCAAAATTTGATTTAATATATTCTCTATCTATTTGAGAAGAGATATTCAATTAAACTGGGATCAAAAATAGTAGGTGGTAACTGGAAAACCTTAGAATGTAATTTATTGAGGCTGTTTATTTTCCCTCTCAGAATTAGGCTGATCACTTTTCACATTTTCTTCACAGAGACTAAACTTGCTTTAATACCTGGTTTACAAACATTTTTTGGAGAGGGTCACACTGGGACTCTCATTTAATTGGTTAAAATGTCATTAGATTGCAGATGTTGAGGCACAACTGAACTCTTCATGAAGCCTGTGTTCTAGGTCCTGCCTCCTGATTTTGTTTAGATATGTGAAGTTGTGCATGCCTATAATGTAATACTAATTTTGAGAATAGAGTATATTCCTGCATTTTTTTAACAGCTCAGCTTCAGTGCAAAGCAATCTAGTGTGCATCTATATTTCCTGTGCTGCTTAATGTGAATGACATAAGGGAGCATTTATCAGACATCCATTGTCAACATCCCTGTGTTTCTTAAAGCAACATAACAATGCTACTCAGACCCTGTGATCTATGTTAATTCTTGTTTTGATGCAAATCAAATACTCTTTGGACCACCTACAAAAAGAATACCAAAAGGGGTGAGTTGGTTGTGCTGTAGTTTGAAAGAAATTCTTCTGTAAATGACTTGGTATCAGCACAAGCTTGAAAGTCAGGACTTAAAACCAGTAAGCCTTTGAATACTTGAATTTTTTGGATCTTCAACGTGGAATGTTAAAGGGTTTGCATTTAAGAAACATAATGCAGAAGGTCAGAGCGCACACAACACTGTGGCAGCTGGGGCTCTGAAGGTGTCAGGCTGGACATCTTTGATCACCACTCACTACTTCTTGACTGAAGAGTCCTCTCAGTAATGACTGATACAATTCAGTGCAAGTGTCTGTGAAGGAGAAGTAAGACTACTGGGTGAAAGTTACGGCCCTGATCTAAGGAGACTTCAGTCCACACCTAATTTTGCATAGTGTAAATTGTTGTGTTGACAGTGAAACTGTAAGTTGAACCCCCTGAGCAATTGTGGAAATTGGAACAAGGCAAGTTTTTTGAATCAAGAATAGTCTTTTTCAATGTTCTAGTTTCTGCTGTTGCAAGTTAATGATGTGAACTTTAACTGATAAACTTCTCAACTGTTTTACTGTCAAAACAAGGTAAATTGTCAACTACAGCAACCTTTGGTGTAAATTTTGTTTTCTTATGCACAATGTACTAATTTTAAGGTCCAATATAAAGTGAAGGAGATGCCTTGTAATCTTGTGAAAAAATGTTTAGCAGTTGAAAAACTATTTTGCCAGTTTAAATGTTACAAAACCTCTGCATCAAAATGTTTTAGCAGTCTATTAGATCCGTGAAGATCTTCAAATATGCTTTATAACTTTTTGTCAAATTGTCAATAATTTAATCACTTGTGCCATATCAGTTGGTGTCTTGTCTTGTTTTCTTGATCAATCTTTAGGATTCCATTTAGGCTTTGATAGTATTTTTCATTCCATGTAGTTTCTAATGACTGTCTGCTTTACATACTGATTTATTATAACTTTACTTATAGTTTACTTCACCAAGGTGTTCACGTGCAATTTAAATAGATTTAATATTTTACTAAGGAAAAAAATATATAGGAAAATAAACTTTATTTGCTGTGAAAAACTCTAGGCACTTTTAAATGGTAAAGATATATAGCGTTATTTGTAAAAAGAAACTTCGTGCTTATTGCGTCATCATTTTTTGTGCCAGAACTGTAAACTAGTTTTCATATTTTATATTTCTCAAAATAAATGGAGAATCAACAAAGCCTGTAACTTTTAAGTTCTTTTAGAGGATGAAGAGGAATGGATAGATTGATTTGCAGGATGTGATGTGGTGGGGGGGTTATTTTGTTGGGGTTTTTTTAAATCTGAGATTAGTTCAGCAGGATTCTGTTAATTCTCTAGGACAGCAGAAGGGGCAATATATCCCTCTATTTTAGCAGCTTAGGGCAGAGGTAAGAAAGGATGTAAAAATTGCAACTGGATATTGTCAGCAGACCTGGTATCTCCAAAGCATAATGAAAGTGAGATTAAACTGACAAAACCTTCCTTTATTGCTGGAGGTAGTGCTCGTATATAACTAGTGCTTGTGCTCTCTGGAAGTGCTTGTGAATCCTGAGAAGCCAAGGAATGCTTATTGTTCCTAGTGGAAAACAATAGAAGTAATAGTTAGGGTAGATGCCTTTCTGCACCAGCACTGAGCGTGGAGCTGTATAGAAAATCTCTGTGTTATGTTTGAGCTCTATAGGAGGAAGGCTTGAGTGTGTAGCTTGCCCCAACATAACAGGAGGGGAGGAGTAGCACCAAAATACTTATTCTCAAAGTAAATTCAAAGTCTGAAATGTTCAATTTTTTAAAAAGACATTTGTATTAAATTACCAGAGAGCCAAAAATCAAAGATGGATTGAGGAAAGCATATGCTATCTAAAATGTGCTTTAAAGCTATAGGGCTGATATTTTAATTCTCCAACATTCTAAGTTTTGAAATGGGATAAGGTCATGTTGCAACTGGAGCTCCTGATTTTTCCACTTTGGTAAAAGTAGCAGGCCAAAGGAGACTGCTCCTCTATCCTTTTCATAATTGTATTTCAGCTACAAGGCTAAATCATCTGATACTTCCATTTAATTGAGTTTTTCCCTGCCCAGCCAGTACCAGGCACACTGAAGAGTAGGGGTGTGTGTGTGTGTGTGTTTGTGTTTGTCTGTCAAAACTTGTAGTTAAAACCTCATGAAGTCATTTCCTTTCCTCTGTCACTAGGGAGAGACTTTACATGAGGTGTGTTGCCATGCTGCCCATCCTCTTTCTTTTACACCATTCAATCTAGATGCTCTGAATTGGTGAGAATGACACTTAATCTTCTGGTGGTGATGGTCTCTGGTGGGGGGGAAATAATGCTGGTAAGCTTTCGGATGAAACTCGCACTGAAGGAAGTGGAAACTGCAAGTACTTTTTTTTTAAACCCCAAAAGATGCATGTCTAATTTTTTTTGGCAGGGAGGGGGCATCTAATTTCATATGGGTGATGCATTTCATAAAGTTGTTTTGAAGGTTTGCTGTTTGGGGAAACCTTGATGAATATAATACCAAGTCTCCTCTGCGGCAGAATACCACCAAGTCAGTCTGAAATTTTGTATTTTTTTTTTAAATTGAAAACAAGTTTGTTTTCAGCTTGGAGGGGAATCCCCATGTTAATTTTAAACCTTTCCATTTCTAACTATGAAGTTGGTTTTGTAGTAGTGCTGCTAGAGCAATGTAAATAAATACAAGGGCCGAAAGCAAAACATACATGACTGACACAATCATCCTACCAACCACCAAGAATCAATTCCCTTGACCAAAATAGTGTTAAATCTGTAAAAGTACGATATAAATAATATCCATAAAATTAAGTCTAAACCCAAATTTTAATGTTCTAAGTAACCTGCAGCTAAAGGGAATGCTCTTTTCAAAGCTAACAGGCGCTTCAAAGAAAGTGGTTAAAATGAGGCATCTTAGTCTTTATTTCAAAGCATTTACTCAAATGCCTGAATCACAAGCACAGGTTGGTAGGTTGCAAAAAGTGGTGAGACAGCTCAGTTCTTGTTAAGATGACACCCTATAGTGGAGATGTCAAAGAAAAGGATATCCAGAGCTGGATGCAGCTGTTTTGCTTCCTTCCAATCCAAACCACAGGGCCACTGGATCTCGACAAGAACTGAAGATGACTGAGGGATGAGCACAGTAAAAGGCATCTGAAAGTCAGGAGCTGTTTGCTATGTTGGACCCTAAGGATATTCTCCAAGTATCTCATCCAGCTGCCTTTCCTGATGAGCACAATTAAAGCCTGTGAAATAAACCATAATTGCAGGTTGGGCATGCTTTAAGTGTTTTACAGTAGCATTATCTGCTCTGCAAGCGCTTCCAGCCAAAAAGGATCCACTCCACACCTGCAGCACTTGCAACACCAGCAGGATGAAAGGCAATCTCCCATTTCAGGAATGCTCTCTGAAGAAGTGAAGAAGTTGGTTCAGGTTAACTTGCCACCATCCTGGTTAAAAATGAGGAAAATATGCATCCAGGTGTCATGGGTACTACCCTTCCCTATACTTTTACAACCAGAAAACTGTTTTTTCAGGCATTCTATACAACAGATGCTTGCTGCAACCTAGGCAGCAATGTTGGACCACGTGGTTGAGCAAACCAGATGGGACAGTCTGAGCAATAAATCAGGTGGCATGCAGCTGATAGCACAGAATTATGTGCATGCACGCAAGTCTCTACAAGAGAATTGCTTTAAAGGCATTTCATCCAGCTTGACAGAGATACCACAGATCCGTGGGAATTGTGGTCTCATGGACACAAACAAATGTGAAAGGCCATGTGGTTGGTGGTTAGTTTTAGTCAGGGTGAGTTAGAAAGCTCTTGCAGGTACAAGGGCATGCAGAGCAAATGCATGCTGGCATGGAAAGGAGCAGTACTGAATGCCTGGAACAGGGAAGCACGGCTGTGGACAACACAAATGACTCAAAAAGCCTTTATAGAGCCATTGCCTGTGTGAGGAGCAGCTTTCTAATTTGCATATGTGCAAATTCCGCACACATGGGCACAGTCTTAGTGGACTGTTTCAATAAAACCTGTATTTAAGCTGTGTTAGAGCATCATAAGGCAATGGCCCTCTTTAGTTGTCATAATTGTATTTACCTATATTGCTCTAAATACTACTTTTCAGTTACTCTAGTTTACTGTTGTTGGTTTTCAGTTGTTGCTGGTTTTGATTTTTTCTAGAATAGAAAACCTCTGCGGATTCTTAAAAACAAATGTGGCAACATCCTTGTTCAATGTGAGTGCAAACATACACCCCATTTGTTTCATGCCTGCTCAGGCAGGGCTTTAAACAATCGTTTGCTTCTCTCCAACTTGCCTGTGCGTGAGCCAAGGAAATAAAAGGGTGGGCAGGTCACCAGGAACCAGGATTGCTGCTGAAAGCCTGTTCATGTTAACACGAAAGTACAGGGAAAAGGTGTCTGCTTTCAGATTGTCGGGAAGTTTGGTGTTGCCAGGCATTACAAAATTTCTAGATCATTTGTTAATAATACATCTACTGTACAGTGGGCATCTGGGAAGCCATTGAAGAAACAGCTTTGCAGGATCCTGTCTGGTCTGTTGCCCAAGCACAGATAAGAAAGCCATCCCAAGAAAATACTTGAGCTTTCCACTGCCAGACCTGACTGATGCCTGTTGTCAATGTTCCTGCCTCTCTAATTGTGAAGAGGTGAGCAGCTGTTTGTATTCCTAATTGAGTTCCAATTCTTTGTAGAGTTAATTCTTCTTAGTCTGATTGAGTTTGGTGGGCCAGCTCATATAAAGGTAAATGTGCGGAAGGATTTGCAGGATCAGATCTCGAGCAGTCAGCATGTTATTCTGCTACCTAAAAGCACCATAATGATTTCTTGGCTGACTTAATGCACTGATTTCATGCTCCTTGATAAATCCTAATCCTCTCTTGCCATTTCTTCCATCTGCCTCCCAGACCATATTGCCTTTATTTTGTATGTCTTTTTAACAGTTGTTTTGTCCTGCTGAGCTCAAATAAACAAGCAAGATGAAAAGCAGTGCTGTGATGCAAACTTGTGACACTATAATAGATGCTCATCACCCACTCAGGTAGCATGATAATTGCTTTTAAGATGCCGCTCCCTCCAATTAGAGCCATACAGGTCAGATGCAATGCATTTAACACTTACATGTTAGGAACACGACTATTGAAATGCATGTAATTTAATTTTGTTTTCTGATGGAGTCCAAATTTGCCATTCTTCAAGGCATAGTTTTTGTTTCCCATGACTCATCCCTAATACCCTTCCTTAAAGCAAATGGTTCCTAGGATTTTCCCTTGTGTTTTCATTTTCTGGGGTACAGTCTCAGCTGTGTTTGGTATTAGCAAGCTTTCTGGTGAACCATGACCACTGTTTTCCTATTAAACTTTTTAAAAAGCTGGGATCTATCATTCCTATAGCAAAGATCTGAATGCAGAGCTGGTGGGGGAAAAGCACTATTACTAAATCTCTTCCAAACAGAGTATGACATATATTTTTGCTGTTCCTTATCATAAAGTGGTTATGAATTCTGAAACTATTTTATTTTTCTGATTATATGTCCTCAGTACATTTAGTTGTTCTTACTTCCATTTTTGCATACAAAATACCTTTAAATACTATAAACAAAACCAGTGATATTTTCAATTCCTCCTTACAAAATCTTTTATATGCGTCATTGTTTTTTGCATCAGTCCCACATCAATTTATCCTCTGAGCTTTAAACCCAATCTTGCTAGACATTGTCATGCAGCTTACCTAGTCAGTTTTTCTGTGGCACTTAGCATCTGTGTCTAATGTATTTTCAGTTGCAGGACCAAGTGCATTCGGCTCAGTGGCCAGCACAGTAACAGACTGAGTCAGCAGCCTGGTTGGTTATGGCTGTTCTGATGTTCTGTATCACTTGTTCCACTTAAACCATAGCATGTTACCTGGAAACGTCTGGTTGCTTTCTGTGTTCAGAGGAGACCTTTTTTCTTTGTTCTCTTTCAATGCAAGAATATAAAGGTGATGATGTTACTTGATTGACAGATGCCTTGTCTACGTTTCTGCCATCAGGAGCCATCCCTCAGCTCACTGCACGCACCTTACTTTCCAGAGTCTTTCATACAGATGCAGATGAGGTGTGTTTGTATTCCTCCACTGCCTGAGTTGCAGGTCCTGGTGGTGTACAGCCCTTGGCCCATGATTGCACAGAGCATCATCAATCTTTTGACCTCATTCCACTTGCTGTCCTTCAACCCAACCAGAACTTAAACAGCCCCAACCAACCTCGTTCCACACATCAGCAGGCAGGAGTGCACGCAGGACAGTTTGAGGCGAGTGACCCCTTGGCTGCCGCCAGCCTGCATGGTCGGGAGGGGGTCCCGACTATCGCGGCAGAGCCCCGAGCCAGGGGA
Source organism: Sakesphorus luctuosus (assembly GCA_013396695.1). Classification (NCBI taxonomy): domain Eukaryota; kingdom Metazoa; phylum Chordata; class Aves; order Passeriformes; family Thamnophilidae; genus Sakesphorus; species Sakesphorus luctuosus. The sequence goes on along the minus strand of VWZD01011332.1, from coordinate 235,418 downwards.
GAGGGGCGGCCGCTGGGTGGCAACAGCTGCCCGCTGGAAAAGAGAGAGAAAGAGGCGAAAGGGGAGAAGAGAGAGAGGGAGGAGAGAAAGGAGAGAGGGGTTTGAGGAGAGACGAGGATGCTGGCACTAGACATGGTGCTGAGTGCCTTCCCGTGCCCCGCTAAATACAACAAGGATTAAGCTCCCTGAACGCCTCTTAAGGTACTTGGAAAGGCGCTGGTTTGTACATGTCAGACACAAATTCCTCGGTGCGTCCTCGAAACAAATCCCTGGATCACTGAGGGCACAGGTGAGTTCCGTTTAGCGCATGGGGAATCCTACCCTTTGGATGCTGGGACCTCCTCTTCTGGATGGAGGGAAAACTGATCCCCCTCCCCACACCAGTGGCATTTCCTCAAGCAGAGGAGCTGCCAGCCTGGGAACTACGCGTGAGAGGTCCGTGCGTGAAGGAAACGTGATCCTGAAAACAGAGACTTGAAGGGGAAGGCGCATTCATTCCGAGTGTCCCCTGTGTGAACAAAGTCACGGTCACAGCTTTATGTATGCAATTTATTTCTTTTAGGTTCGCGGTAGTGTACAGATGAGATTATCATCCCAATCACCCTTATATCAATAAAAATTATCAGAATTGATCCACCCCGTCTCTTTCTCCCTCTTGTATTAAGCAGAGAAAGGTGCCGAGAATGTCCCGTTCGCCTTGGCATTTCCCTGGGATGGTTCCCCCTTTCAGCTGCGGCAGTCCGAACATCACACTGATGTCGCTGGTCGGGGTGACAGGGGGGCTGAGCCATTGCTAATTCCCAGCGCTGTGGGTTGAACCTACTCTGAAGGTTAACTCTGCTTCTTTGGTTAAGGTCCACACTCACCTCACCTCCAAACAGCTCCAATAGCCCCTCTTCAATATATAAAAAAAATTTCTTCAGGCCGAGCGCAGGGACAAACCTGAGCCCCGTTTCCAGCAAGAAGTCATAAACCCCAACTCTCAGCCTGTCCCACAGGCACGCGTGGAGCAGGTGTGCGGGACAAGGGGGGCACCGGGGCAGCGTGACCGGCCTCGCACGGGCTCCGCGGCCGCGCAGGGGCTTTGGCCAGCGCACCGCGCCGGACCCACCTCGCACAGAGCCCTGCCTGCCTGCTCTGGGCCACTTTTCTGTTTTAAAATGGGCATTAGGGCTTTTTTTTTCTTTTTCTTTTTTTTCCTCGCGTCTTCACTCCCCATTTATTTTTAAATATTCTTCATTTATCTAAATGAATCCGGGCGGAGCGGGGCGCGCTCCCCAGCGGAGGGCCGGCATCCCTCGCCCCCGCCGCCCGCTTCCTCCGCAGGGGCGGGGGCGGCCCGGCAGCACCGCTCGCGGCCCCGGACCGGCCCTGCGCCCGCTCCGCT